>CP136067.1:66370600-66425767 GCA_032622095.1 Siphonodentalium dalli | reverse complement strand
GTGGAAATATTTTCACAGGATACCCACCGCCATGGCCAACCATACCTTTAAATTATCTGTATCTGGAATATGTACCATACATGAAAGGTGTTCATAGACCCAATCATTTAATTATGCTCTATGTAAAAAAAAACATTTATTTGAGCTCAATTAAGCGCACATCATTTGCGCTTAAGTGTAAATAAGACATGAGACTATCATACATGTATTTAATAATATATACTAGTCCACCTATTTGTAATTCCTTTCTCAGAGTCTAATTCACTCTTTTTTTATTTCTAGACAATCTGATTTATGCTCAAGCTCAAATAGATGAATTTTACTTTTAAAAGAGCAAATAAATTAATTCCTCTTAAGGCACTTTAAGAGCAAATCAAATCTGTCAGATTATCACTTGGCCTTACATATGGGTGTCTTTTGTTTTGTTATATCTCCTCCCAAAATATGCATTACCCCAACCAATATCATAAGAACTGCTGAACATATGCAGTTAACAGGGATGGGTATATATCCTGCGTACCTGTTAGGAAATTGTGGACTACAAGTGGAACAATTTTCCTCTACCAACATTGGTATCTCCCACCCATATAATATTTTTCCACTTATTTTACCCTCACAATAACTTATTTTGCTTTATATAGTGATGATATGGCAAGAAATTAACTATATCTGAGAAAAATTTGGTTGAGTCTGGGTTTGTGAGGGGGTGGACTCTGGGGAGATACCCAGAACTGAGAATCTTCTCTGCCGCCCATCTAGTAGCTGCATATGACCAAAACATCATCTATCGCTTATTTTGCTTTATATACTTCATCCGAGAAAAAGTTTATTAAGTTGGGGATTGGGGGAGATACCAAGTCCTGATTATCACTTATTTTGCTTTATATAGTCCAAAATTTCTCATATGTAGCTCAGGGAAGAATCCAGAGATAATTTGGGGACACCTGTTTCCAGCAGAGGATATGTACCGGTATCCCAATATAACTTTAAAATACGGCTTCTACACCGAACCAACACAGATACAGACGCATATATTATAAATAGGACATAATATTTCTGATTTAAAAATTCAACATGCAAATGAAGGCTGTATTGCAACTGCAGATTTTTTTAATACTGTTGAATTGCCTTGAAAATTCAGGTTGATTCAATACTGTCCACTGGGAATTTGGGGGTCATTTGGGCTTCTCAAGTTTGGGCACCCATACCTGTAACAGCTATCAAAACAGCCCTGGAAATTTCCCTGATGTAGCTTCTGCGTGAGTGGGGGGGGGGGGGGGGGGGGGGGGGGGGGTTATAATCAGCCTGCTCATACTTGGGTAGCACCCATCCATCCACACACCAACACAATCAACTCAATAAAGTTAATTTCTCACCATTTCATGACTAGATAAAGCAATAATAAGCAATAAAATCATAAGTTTATTTTTTCTCATATGTAGCTACTAGGTGGTAATTGGATACTCAGGTCCTTTTATCTCCGCCCCCCCCCCCCCCCCCCCATACCTGTTCAGTGACCTGTTAGGAAATTATCGAGTACCGGTATATGAGACATAGGTTTGTCATGATATTTTAAGTTTAAAGGTACTCAACCCGATAAAACTCCTCTCAATTACTATTTCAATGGCTTCGGGGGTCAAAAATATTTGATTCGAGTCGAGGAAGTCACCCATCAAAGCTCACATTTGTTAGATATCGATTTTAGAAATCTATTATTTTTCATTATCGGGAATACTATCTGGCCCAGAACTCAGTCAAAATTGCGTTAAAAGTACACATCCAGAGCAGATTACGGCAGTTATTAGTACTGATCTCGAGAACATAACAAATTTGAAAAATCAATATCTAATAACTCTGAGCTTTGTTTGATGGGTTCCTCGACTCGAATCAAATATTTTTTACCCCCAAAGCCAAAGAAATAGTAATATAGGACCCTCTGATCGGATTGTTGTTGTTGGAATCTGTTGAGATGGGGACCCTCTTTACGGGTTGAGTACCTTTAATATCTTTGTAGAAGTAAGATGTCCAAAAATTTCTTCGGGTTAACCCTTTCATGACTGCATCTTCTTGAAATTTTGTGAAAACCCTGTTCCAATGCATTCTCTTATATTTAAGAGAATTAATGCATTCTCTTATATTTAAGAGAATTCATTGGCTTAACAATATTTACCTTGACCTTGTAAGCCAGTGCATTCTCTTATATATTCGTTGCTCCATATTTAATAGAATGCACTGGCACAGGATCATTAATGCTGAACCAGCATGGCTCCAGTCATAAAAGGGTTACGACCTGTAGCCCGTGCCAAAGGATTTAGTCATGCAAAGAGTAAAATCCAAGATGGCTGCTGGTGGCCATGTTTTTTGCCGAATGACCCCAAAATGACTCGTTCCCATGGCATCTACATGTCAATGCCAACAGCTATGACAAATTTTATAATGATCCAATTTTATAATGACCAAAGGTACGACCTGTAGCCCGTGCTAGAGGAAATTGTTGACGAGTCACACACAAACACACACACACGGACGACTATACCAAGCCATGGCAATAGCTAAAACTTTAAAAGTATTTAAAAGTTGAGCTAAAAATGAAAACACCACCTTCCCACCTGGGCCACCCATATTTTTCAATAACCGTTTATTACCAGAAACACAGGTATAGTTTTCGCCCTGAAGAATAAATGTGAAATGGGCCTCTCTGGCTCACATATATGTTAGTTAAGGACTAACCCAACCATTTGTTTTATTAGCTGAACTTTACTTTGTAAAGTTTGAGCTATTGCCATGGCTTTGTCGTCTGTGTGTGCGTTTGTGTGTGTGTGTGATTCGTCAACAATACAGGCTACAGGTGCCACTTGTGGTCGGATCATTATTAAATTTGACATAGCTGTTCATATCAACATTTAGACCAGAACCGTTCATTTTGGGGTCATTCTGAAGAAAAAAAACATGGCCGCCAGCGACCATCTTGGATTTCAATATTCAATCCATTAGCACGGGCTACAGGTCATACTGTTCTTCTGATTATCATGAAATTTGTCACGGATGTTAACAATGACATGTAGATGCGAACGAGTAACTTTGGGGTCATTCGGCCAAAAAAATGGCCACTGGCAGCCATCTTAGATTTTACTGTTTGCATGACTAAATTCTCTGGCACAGCCTACAGGTCGTACCTTTGGTTGGATCATCATGAAATTTGTCACGGATGTTAATATTGACATAGAGATGGGGGAATGAGTAATTTTGGGGTCATTCGGCTACATTAGTGGGGTCGTTCGGCCAAAAATCATGGCCGCTGGCAGCCATCTTGGATTTTACTCTTTGCATGACTAAATCCTTTGGCCAGGGTTACAGGTCGCATCTTTTGTCAGATCATTGTGAAATTTGTCATGGATGAGATCGAGTCATTTTTTGGTTATTCGGCCAAAATCATGGCTGATGGTCAAAAACTCAAAATGGACAAAATGAATTTTTATTCCAAACCAATTGCAGCACATATTCCAATGATGTTTCAGATATTCTTTTCAGACAGAAAAGTATTAAAAAATGTATGCCGTTTCATGTTAAACCAAAAATTAAATCAACTTTTCTTATATTTCAGATCAGTTGTTCATGCACTTGTAGCCCAGTCCAAGCACAGAATATGAATAGAAGGAATGAAAGAATGATTGAGACCGATGGGTGTCAGCATGGTTTGAGGATTGCACCACTAGAATATTGACAGGTACATACATGTACATTAGGGACCTTGTCAAATTGCAAGCGGTAAAATCCGCCGGAGAACGGAGTATTTTTCTCCGCTCTCCGCTAAAAACTCCGCTTTCCGGTCAGGTAAATAGCGTAAAACACGGCGGAGTTTATCGTGACGTTGAGCGGGGTTATAACGCAGTTTCCAATGGGAGTTTTTATTACGTTCATCGAGTTTTTGGCGGAGTTTCAAGCGGAGTTTTCTTCCGATGTATCCGCTCATGTTTGAGTTTTCCCTAAAACTCCGCTTAAGGGGTCATCTAAAAACTCCAATCGGTACCGATTGCCATTTACCGATTGTATTCAAGCCTTTTGAATCGGAAAATAATCGGTAAAGTCAGACAGCGTAATCACGTTAGTAGCGTCATTAACGGTAAAACCGATTTTACCGATCAATATCCATGAGTGAACGCATTACGTCGCAGTCGGTAAGTCAATCGGTGAAATCGGTACCGATTTATTGAAACTTTTAACGTTCGATTTGTTGTTGTACATGTATGAAAAAGTTAACGCCGTAGTTGCAAAAACACTCGGTGAAATCGGTACCGATTGAGACGTTTTATGTTCGATTTTTGTTATAGGCCTACATAGATCTAGGGCCCAGATGGTCGTGGATTTTCCATCGAAAAAAAAATCAGAGTGGTTTATTTGCATTCTTTTAGGTAATAGGTATTATTAGATTAATTGGCAGTAACAATTATTCTCATCGGAAATATTTTTTTCGTTTCCGAATCCGTACTTTACATATGCACATAAATTGATAAATTGTATGATTTTCACTCCACTTTCATCTCATCAAATTACACTTTAATCATCATTGATTGTCATATCAATTACCATTTTAGCATAATCTGCATACTCATTCAATTATTACTAATTGTTTAACATATTAACGTATTTTATCTGCAATGTATCAGAATGTATTGTGATATTTTCTTCACTGTTTATCTATTCGTTGCGTGATTGGCTGAATCCCGTAAAGCTCCGCCCATCGCATGTCGCTCATGTTTACCCGGCAGATTCAAACGTTTTCCTGGTGTGTGTCGCGTTTCTATAATCTTCATGTATCGACATATCTAATGTTAATCTCCCCAAATTAATCGCATATATGAATCCAAGTTGCCATTCTATTCCTATGCGAATGGGTCTCCAGACAGGCTGGGGTGGGTTTTTAATTTGGTTTTTGCTAGATGATCGCGATCTCTCGTCGAGGTTTGGGGGGGGGGGGGGGGGGGGGGGGGGGGGGGGGGGGGCAAAGGTAGTCTATGCATCCATGCTACCGGGCCAGACTGGAGTAGACTCTTTTTTTACGAGATCAATATTGTTACCCATTATATATGGGGTGCTCCTCGTGCAAAGGAGGGACTACAAGAACAGAACAGAAGGTACACATGCCGTGTGCGGGATCTTGTAATACAGACACTCGAAAGCATGTGTTTGTCAAAACGTAAACGTAAACAGATTCGTGGTACCTGGCACGCGCACTGAGTAGGTATCCGTTTTCAGAGAACCCTGTCATTTTCTTAAAAATTGTTCCGGTGACTCGCTTAAATTGAACATTTTATTCTTTTGAATCACTAATTATGTTTTAGTTTGGGTAAGGATATCTTTTCTCTATTTGATTTCTTTACAAATCACCAGTGCATGGATCTATTTTTTATCCCAACTAAAACGTGAGTGAGTTGGCTCTACGACAATTAGTTAAAACTTCAAAGGCGCCAACAATTTAGAGCCTGAAAACTCTCGAAGTCCTACTAGAAGATGCATTTTCAGACTCCCATTCCCATGAACAAGGACTCGATAATTGATAATGTTCATAAATAATACCGGTTATTACAGGTTATTAGGTTATGCTTAAATATGACGTAGTCCCCGTGCAGGTGACTGATCATGCATGTTCGGTTTGTTTATCTTTGAGCACGTGGTCGTCACACAGCGCGCGAGACAGAAAGCTCACCACGTCACACCGCGTGCATACAGGTGCGAAGTGTACAGTTGTTGAATTGGGCTGGGGTTATTAATTCGGGGCTGTATATATAATGTTATGATTTGCTCAGCTCAGCTTCATGGGGTGAAGGGGAAGATCTCTCGATCTTTTCGACCATCCGAAGCGCCCTTCTACTCTATTGCGAGTCAGCTCAGCCTCATCAACGTGTCGATCGCAAGCAATGGAACGCAGATCGCTTACTTTACATTAAAATTACAATTACTCATGATCTTTTATCAAGATTTCAAAGTACGTTACAATGTTAAAAATCGCAGTTTCAATATGTTGAATTTATATGAGTTAAGTTCACATTGAAATACCGCCCACCACTACAAATTTTTAAGTCCGCTTGTACATTTTGATGATATTCCAGATAATATTATTTTGAGAACTGATCTTGTGATATAGTATTCACTTGCCCCAGATATATATAGGCCATGAATCCTGACTGAGTTTTACTATATCATATAACGATAAGCCAATCTGTGGACTTTATTTTATACCTAGAGTTTCTCCAGTAGGTTTAAACTAGCGGAGTTTTATACCAGAGTGGCCTTTCAGCTCTGAACCTCATCACTCTCGTCGGAACGGAGTTTTGTTCTGCAATATTAAACAGCCAGACAGCGGAGTTTACCGCTCCTCTTTCAGCATTGGGCTCATCGGAGATTCTGCTCTCTCCCAGCGGAGTTTTTATCTAGTGACAGCGGAGTTTACCGCTGACGTCGCAGCGGAGTTTTTCACTGTTTTTGCAAATTTTGACGTAATGACCACCGGAGTTTACAGGGGAGAAAACACTCCGATGTGCGTTGCAATTTCACAAGCGGAGACGGGAGTTTTTAGCGGAGAGCGGAGAAAAATACTCCGTTCTCCGGCGGATTTACCGCTTGTAATTTGACAAGGTCCCTTAGAATTCTGAGAGCGGACATTTGAAACATTTTTGTGTTATAACTGATGTAGTTTATATCTACAGCTTAGCTTGTCAAAGGTTCTTTACTAAATACTCAGTGACAAGTAGTTCCCTTAGGATATTTTCTATCTGTTGGTGTATCCTGAATTCCCTCCAAATGAATAATAGACATACAGTAATGCCCTCAGTAATCGACCTCTTAACCAAAGCAGAATTATGGGTAACTTTTCAGGATTTAGTCGGAAATATGGCTCTCGGGAGAGCTTTCCGATGAATGGCAACAAGCCATATTTCCGACTAAATCCTGTAAAGTTACCCAAAATTCTGCTTTGGTTAAGAAGTTAAAAGGCACCACTCAACAGACATTTCCGTCACTAGAAATATATATTGTGGGACAAAAATATTACGATGTTTAGAACACAATTTATTTGGCAGTGGCACATGTATTTTATTTGATTCAATATCTAGGGATGAATATATGAGACAGCATATATGTTTCTTTCATGTTTTGATGATAACTGAACTTATATAATCATGTTATCAAAACAAGTTTCATAAAATGTCTGTTGTTGTAAAAAAAATTGTCTGAGGGAGAGTGACCTCATATTCAATTCTTCACTAAAGGCCAGTATAGATTAGACATCAAACTTTACAATTTTGCCAACCTTAATATATAACATTGCTGGTGGATTGATATTACAAGAATTGTTATTTTATAATTTTAATGAGAATAACAATTAAACTAAACTGAAAGTTATTGTCTTTTGCACTGTTTGTTGGCCTCGACTGAAACTATTCACTTTTTCTGGTTACTAACATTCAAGATCTGCTATCCAAAACTTGACGCCAATTCCAGTGAGTCACACACTCCATGAGTTAGGCAGCACCAGTCTCCTTTATATAGTGATGTTGGTTTCTATAACATAAAATATTGTTATCGTTCTATTATAGGTTCTAATGGAGAGAGAGATGTAGATATGGCTGGAAGGACAAGACTCCAAGTAATTGCACAACTGCAGTTCATTAAACACACTTGAATTTAACGAATTGCCACATGTACAATCATTACATTCTTACAATGTTACCAGCAGTTTTGTGAAGTAACACAATAATGACAATGATATTGAAAAAGATATATTGCTATGTTCGATGCACTTTCTCAGCAATGCCATGAAGAAAATCTCATTCCTGATTAACATGCAGATCAAGCAATGGTTAGTTCAAATGATGTCATACTGTGCTTTTCAATTTAAACTGTGTCCATCTTGGTTATCGGAATGATTCTGGAAGAGAAAGCTCTATGGCTGAGATGATATAATTGTCTACTACAATTTAAATATGCTATATATTTTTGGAATAAATATACATGTACCATATACATGTAAGATATTTAAATACTAGTACACATCTTTTCATTTAGGAATTCTGATTCCTTATTCATGCCCAATACTGACTGAACTACTAGGATCCCCTGTATATCAATTGTATACCTTACTCATATTTGAATTTGTGCAGTACTATGTTTCGCTCTATTTTAATTTCTGAGAGACTTCTAAACTTACAAATATTTTTGTATATGATGACAATTTCAGTTCTTCATTATCGCTGAAAATACTTGTGCATATTAAAGATCATCTTGACAAAAATTCCTTCAGTCTGGAATATATTTGTTTATATTTTAGAAGAAATTCAACTTAAAATATCTAACCATGATTTAGCTATACACATGTGAATAATAAATGCACACTAGCGAAAAATAGTACAATGTACTGCACAAATTTAAATATGACTGAAGAATATATTCTATAATCAGGATACTTTGACCCTGAGAATGTGACAAAAGTAAAAACAGTCTATATACCACATCATATATTTTTACTTCAGCAGATAATTGTAGTCTCTGGGATTAATATAAAAAAGTCAAATTTTTTCACCAAAAAAAGTCATTATCACTAATATTGGTATTAGTTAGTAGTTTAATCTCTTTAATATATCAACAAAAGTAGATTATATAGAAATATGTTTTTATCCCAAAAGTCATTGATTTATGGCTACATATACAGCTACATGTACATTGTACCAGTCAGTGCTGATTGTTGATGTTACTAAAGATCTGCATGCAAAATACAATAATCATTTATGCTTATCATTATGGTACTCACATTATTACATTCTAATGATTTGTCCTGATGAGTTAACCAAATCTCTCGTTCTCCATCATTAATATAGTCTGAAAATAGAAATGTATAAAGGTAGTGAATCTCGGGGAGAGCTTTCTGATGAATGGCAACAAACCACATTTCTGACTAAATCCTGAAATGTTACCCATACATGTACTTCTGCTTTGGTTAAGAGGTCGATTACTTAGGGCATTACTGTATAACTTGGCTAATTTAACCCAACATCTGCCTCACAAGTTCACAACTTATTATACTGATACTGCGACTTGTGAAATCCATCAAATTATCACTCTCTGTGAGTCCAATAGCTATTCACCTAATTAAACATTATATTTACCAGTCATGGTCCTTGCTGGTTTAAAGCATGGACACAAAACATATGTTTCAAGCATTTGTGACCAGGAAGTAGTATTTAAAACAACTATCAGTTGTGTTAATCTAACATATTCATGATTTAGGTCCAGTGCACCATTCTATGACCATACATGATGGGACAGGACCTCATTTTTGAATATTTTTCAAACTCTACCCACAAGACGAGAACATTAGGGAGCCATAGCAACCATTTGTTCACACAAATTATGGTTCAATCAATGCCTAGGACATCCCCCATGCCAGAAATACAGATACAAAAATATCTGCCACAAGGGCTTCCAGTGCATCCATGCACAGTTGCATATAAATCAGAATAATAGAGTTCACATGAATTTTGAAAGGGAAAAAACACATAGAAATCCATATACATTGATATATGGACTATATTTTGAAAGGGAAATTCATTATATGTTGAAAAAAGTAAAACTTTTGTTTATACTCGCACAATGATCAGATAAATTATGTGCACTTTAGAGGTAACCTTGCACTATTATCAAGGCTAATTAACATAACCCTAGATATTTTCATGTATTTAAGATTCATCAGCCATGTTTGGGTTTCAGCCATTTCAAAATTTCAGATCTACTAGACTTATGCTTATTTTCAAACTGATTTAAGATCTTTTTAGTTCATAAATTTATTTCGGCATGTGTTGCAACAATAATAATTGGTACATGTAGCAACCTGAACATTTGTCACATGACTGATATTTAGAGAAATGTCTGTTTTCAACCTTATTTGAGCTGATTTTTGTCAAAATTTGTCTATATTTGACCCACAGTGTGCAGCGGTGTGTGTATTCCTAGAGTGTGTGGGACCCGAATTCACATTTACCAGTATTAGCTGATAAAATGGTATGACATAAATGGTATCAGTGTGGGCAATGCCGTCACTTATTATACCCTTGGCTGTCTTAAGCGAAATAATGGTTCGCTTAATAAGAGTAATCCATTCTCATGAATTAGACTGAAGCACAATTCACTCACACATAGTTCAGACATGCTCTTTCACAATTCCGCTCAAGTTGAAACCTTTGACATAGTAGTATCTCAGTCTTTGAGTCAACTAATAGGGGAAGGCTCCACACACTGATACCATTTATGTCATACCATTTTATCCAAGGTGAGAGAGGTAAAACAAACAATGGTGGTTAAGGGTAACTGAATTATGATTTACCATAATACAATGATACTTCAGAGCAATATATTTATTCTTAAAGCTTAATTGAATTGTTTTATCATAATTAGCTTATATCAGTAAATGTGCATTAACTTTGCATATACTCTGGAAATTTTTTTCAACTGGTACCTATATCTTTCCAATTGTTGGAAAATTAAAAACTGAAACCCCTTTATTGGAGGATGTGTTAACATTTATTAACTGACTATGCTTAGCATATATGATTTATGCAGCACAATAAATTAGCTTATCCTGAAGCATGATTGGGTTCTTCGGCTATCTTACCTCAGGTATAATGGTATAAGCTGATGCAAAGATTGTAGGTGGAAAAGGGGGATGGGGGTAGTCAAAAATTTGCAGGAAGGAATGAATTTTGTTTTGCATCTGGCATTTTCGGGGACCCATCACCACCAAACCTGCAAAACCAATATGTTTTTTACTCCCAATTTGTTTACACCCACCTCCCAAATTTCACTAAATTTGGTTCAAAACTGAATAAAGCTGTACTGATATTACTCATATGACTGGGAATGATCTATCTCATTTAGTTCAAATAACAGTTTAACCTGTTTCAGAAGCTGTTTTGATGGAAATAAACACAGTCACATCACTCTATCAGACTTGGATACTTTAGGTCTTGCCAGAGATCATCTTAGTTGATAGACAAGCAAATAATTCACTGATTGGCTTGATGCACTGATGACAGATATTTTTTACCCATTGATAGTCAGATACTTTCTATCCGTTGATAGTGACATTTAATGTCAGTTGCTCGCTCATTTTCCATTCACACAATGATCTATGCATTAGCGACATCAAGACAAGTTTATTTATTTAAGTTTTACGTTTCTGGAAGGTTCTTTTGTAATAGTGTGGTGAAGGAATTTTTTCACCCCACCGTCCCATATGCAAAATGACATAGATTAATGTCATCTCCACTGCACTAAGGCCCCCCCCCAATTTTCGAGTATACAGGCACACCATATGAGGGAAGCAACCCCTCGGTGGAACTATATGACCATGGCAATACTATAGATTTGTGCAATAAAAACAACTAGAGCTCGAGGACTGAGACACCAAAGCTCCAGGAATGAGACACTAATCTTTTTTGACAGGGATGCTGATAATATGAAAATAGGGTTATTTCCTCTGATTTAAGTCAATAAGTAAACGATATGAGGTAAGCAAGCCCTCATGCAGTGACACCACATGCATGCTATAGTATATGACCATAGTAAGGGCCCAAATCTGTGCAATAATACATTAAAAAACATCATACAAAAAATTACTAGAGTTCCGGGAAGGAGACATAAATTCTTTGGATAGATGGATGCTGATAATATGTAATTAGGGATTATCCTTGTTGAACACACACTCACAGTTGACTGTTGAGTACTCAGGCTAATTAAAACAGGTTAAAATTAGCCCAATGCTCCTCTTGTGTTGCTAGTTGATACACCAGGTCATGCCAATAATTTATGGGTAAGTTAGATAGTAGTAACCCTTAATTCCCTTTTTATGGCCATGGAAATGGTATATATCTGTGCAGGAGATATCCCTTTAATAAAATATACTAGAGCTCTGGGAGTGCGACACCAATTCCTGGGACACCAGGGACAGAGATGCTGACATGGATATATGTTTTTTCTTCAACTTCGAGTCTGTATGGGGCTATTACTATGGGCCCATCATAATTTACTATGAGATGGACTCAATCATTCACAATCAGAGGGAAGTAAGGCAGTGCTAGGTATTTGCGCTTAACCGCAAATGATTTGCGCTTTAAGAGCAAATAAATTGATAGACACATATTTGCACTTTAGTGCAAATGATTTGTGCTTAGGCAAATTGTTTTATGCTTAAGCGCAAATGATTTGCGCTTAAGCGCAAATAAATAATAAATGTGAAAAGGGCCTCCCATAGTTGCCCACTTCCGATCAACTTCGCCTCAAAATTATGGACTTACATGTATTGTGCAGATAAAATACTGTTAATCAATTAGAGAACTTATATATTTGATTTTCCGTTGATAGTAACTAGCCCATCTGAGAATAACTTTTGGAAACTCAATGTGGGAAAAAAAAATCCACCCCTACTATTATTTGGGCCTGTAATTTATTCAATCTGGGAAAATTTTCCACAATCATGGTCATGAAAAATATTACAGTATTATTATTATTTTTGGTAGGCCTACTAGTACTAACAGCAACACTGCACATGCTACATATACTGCTAGTACTATTTGAATGGTGAATAACGAGACCTTCAACTTCAAGACGACAAGAGTAAGGCCTAAATTATTTTTTTTAATATTGCCTGTTGGAATTTGTGTGGATATCAATTTCAATTTTATAGCGAAGAGTGATACAATTTTTTACCTCTTTTTTTTCTCACGACGACATCTTCGACATTTTCACCATCGGCATCGTCTTCGCTACTTGACAACCCAAGTTCTGCCGACAAAATCGACCCTTTCTTCTTGCCAACCTTGGGCTGGTTCTGACAGCTCATTTTGCTTGTTCCACATTTGCAGCCTCTGCTGCAAAATGTCCCCGCATCCAAACAGGGACACGATGTCCGCAACGAACGAGACGTGGCCGACTTCCCCCACCCGCATACATTCCCGCATGAACAATTAACAGCCCCCGGATCGCTTCCAAATCTATTTTTTAAACGTTCCGCCATTTTTATATTATTAATGCGTGTCCGTCAGCATTATTTTTAGATCGATGATGCATTCTGGTCTTTCTGACCCTTGACCCTTCGACCAATGCTTGCAATATCTAAACACCGATTTACGATGAAGGCCTGGGTTTGCTGGTGCGCGCGCCACCATGGCAATCCGATTATTCTGGGCCAGAATAATTTCGTATAGAAATAACAGTACTATCACTTTAAACAAAAACCTTGTTAAAAGATCTGAAAAACTATTGCCATTATAACAACCCCAGTACCTGGAGTCCCCACAGCAAATTTGGTTTTAAAATCCAGAACATATGTAAACAGCACACAGGCCTCAGCTCACAAGGCGACTCAGGCGAGATTTTCGCCTTACTGTCGCTGACTTCGCCCTATCGTCACTCTAAGGCGAAATCGAAGTCGCCTTCAATTTTAAGGGGATTTTTTTTTTTTCCTTAATTTTTTTTTCTAGTTTTTTTCCAGACATGTCCGTATATAGATCCATTGTGATGGCCATCCCAAAAAGAAACAGACGATGCAGAGACAAAGTCCCAAGTGTTTAAAATAAAATATGACCTATTGTTTTGTGTTGACGTTGACGTTGTTCCCTTTGCGGTAATGAATGTTAATCACAAATTTTTTGACACGCTGAAAACACGAGATGTTAGCTATTGATCATCGTGAGTGTCACAAATAAATGTTTTAATTAACTTAAAAGACCGCTGTCCCGCTTTTCAGATATAAAACAAATACGACATTATTAGAGTATGTACCAGGCGCTTCGGAAGTTCGTTTCGGTAATGCGTTGCACTTTTTGAAGAGACCGCTTCCGTAAATAAATAAATGTCAAGTTTATTGCTTTAATCGGATTATACCAGTGATGTTGGCATTAATTAAGGGACGCCTTAATTAATAAAAGCTTTCGCAATAAAACTAAAAGCTTGTTAGTGTTGAAAGAGAGAGGTTTGTCAATCAAACCTATTGTATGTTCATTCCCTCACATTTCTCTTCATAGATGATCATTATTTTTCAGTGACAACTTGTCCATATTACCAAGTCAATAAATTGTAATGTGGTTTTAAAGTCACATATTTCCGACCTATTTCGTTTCAATCCCGGAAAGTTTTATTTAGCAGAATTGATTACTTGCTAACTTTCAGTACAATTAACAGCAAGTTATCACATATTCCTTACATTACATGTATGCACAGATGATCAGAAATGTGTGTTTAATATTTGCATACAGCGTGAGTTGTTTCTATCATACTAGTATTTGCTACTTGGTTGGTAACATCAAAGAGCCTGCCGTAAATAGTTACATTGAGTTGATTCTTGTGACCCACACGTGTTTGGTTGGTGACACAGTGACCCAGTTAGTGTGGCAGACTGTTGTTTATTTAAAGTGAGTTAAACTCGGGTTTCTGTGAATACACAAGTATACCTTTGCATTTTATATTGGATAATGCTTTCTTCCAGTCAATGGTGACAGCGATTTCGGTTTTCACATCGGTATTGTCATTCGCCGACTCTTATCCCCAGGGCTGATTACGGAATACGGACTGCAATTTTCCCGCCAAAAATGCATGTGTTTTTCACTGCTTAATTTTGTCACGAACATAGTTGTCTTTCAAGCATTCCTTTCCGCGAAGAAATTTAAGGGAGCACTGGTATAATACATTCTAATTTTTAAAATACACAGCCCACAAAAGACAGGGGATTTCCGAAGTGACTCGTCAGGGTATAGTTTGATTTACGCCACGCTATTCACTGGGTAAACATGGCTGACCGGGTTGTCTTATTTATATCTAGAATGTGCGATATCACACACCGGCCTGCAGATGTATCAGTTGTGTATCCGATTGGTGTTTGGTTCTGCTGTTGGATTTGGAAAACAATAGATATTGACTTGTTACTATGGACTTCTGGAAAATAAAATAAAAAGAGGCCGGCAAAAAAATCTCAGCCAGACCGGGTACCCGAAACAGAGACAGTTTTTGTTTTGGCCTTAGAACGAGCAGTCTGGGATGCGCAGTTGCTACTCGCTAAATTTAGTTACGAAAATAAATAAACACACATGGGTTACTAGTTTAAAAACATGCACGATTTTAAAAACAAGCTGGTAACACAAAAGCTGCCGGTCAAGATGACAGGCACAAATAGATTTGTACCAGACATTTAGGTGTTTTGCGTCGGTCAATGACCGTGTCCGACCCGTTGTTTGCAGGCTTCGCTGGTAATCATTGTTTATCTATTATATATTTTGGAAGATCTGTGTGTGTGTGTGTGTGTCCGTGTGTGTGTTCGCGATGGACTCGAAAACGGCTGACCCGATTTCGATGAAACTTGGTATGTGGGGGTATTTTCAGCCGTGGGGTGGCATGGGCCTATTAATTTGTCCGTGCGATGTGACCTTGACCTTGAAATCGGGTCATTTCAAGGTCAAACGCCCGAATATCACGGGATTTCGATGAAACTTGGTATGTGGGGGTACGTTCGGCCGGGGAGTGACATAGGCCTATTAATTTGCCCGTGCGACGTGACCTTGACCTTGAAATCTGTCATTTCAAGGTCAAACGCCCGAATATCACGGGATTTCGATGAAACTTGGTATGTGGGGGTCCTTTCGTATGGGGAGTCTCATAAGCATATTCATTTGCCCGTGCGACGTGACATTGACATTGAAATCGGGTAACTTCAAGGTCAAATCGCCAATTTTGATGGGATTTTGACGAAATTTGATACGTGGGGTTACTTTTGTCCACTGATTGTTTTGGACGGGTCATATCGTGACCCCGACCAGACCTTGACCTTCAAAATGATCAATTCAAGGTCAACTCGGGTAAAACCGGATGGATTTCGACGGGCACGTTTGTCGGGTACTTTTGTCCGGGTAGTGTTTTTGACTGGTCAAATCGTGACCCCACTTGACCTTGACATTCAAAATGGACAATTCAAGGTCAAAGCCCGGACGAAGTCGGGTCACCTTCTAGTATTATATATATTACTAGAAGGTGACCCGACTTCGTCCGGGCTTTGACGTTGAATTGTCCATTTAGAAGGTCAAGGTCAGGTGGGGTCACGATTTGACCCGTCCAAAACACTGCCCGGACAAAAGTACCCGTCGAAATCCATCCGGTTTTACCCGATTTGACCTTGAATTGATCATTTTGAAGGTCAAGGTCAGGTGGGGTCACGATTTGAATATGCTTATGAGACTCCCCATACGAAAGTACCCCCACATACCAAGTTTCATCGAAATCCCGTGATATTCGGGCGTTTGACCTTGAAATGACCCGATGTCAAGGTCACGTTGCACGGACAAATTAATAGGCCCATGCCACCCCCCGGCCGAAAATACCCCCACATACGAAGTTTCATCGAAATCGGGTTGGCCGTTTTCGAGTTCATCGCGAACACACACACAGACACACACACACACACCCTCACAGATCTTCCAAAATATATAATAGATATAAATCGCATCTTTTGCAATAAAGCAATCAAGGGGCTGCTAATGAAGCTGTCATGTTAATTCATGTCATTACTATGATTACCACACATTGCAATTGAACAGATGAGAAATATGCCAGACATAGCCTTGTTATTACTAGAATTAACACACATGGCAATATATAAACAGATGGGAAAAGAATTTGATAGGATTGATTAAAACACTGGTTTCTTGAAGAAGTAAGATTTGCAGGATGATTTGAACAGCCAGGTCACACAACAAGTTAACCAGTTGGCCAAGTAAGAAAATTGACAGCTGAAATGTATGGCCACATGGATTAATTTTGAAGTGGATGTTTTCTTTAATTAAAAAGATGTGTGATTCACATTATAGGACCCACAGTACAGTTGTCATATTTACAAACTTATTGTCTATTCAATGCTAATAACAGAATATTTTCGTTGGCTGTGTGAACACATATTGAGTAGACATAGTTCTCATATGGTGCTGTCAATCAGTTAGGTTAGTTTATTCCACATCCATTGACATGAGGCACATGAGTTCAAGGGAATCCCAGCCATTGAATACATATTGTTGTATACCACAAATTTGATTACCTGCCAGAAACACTGGAGTTCACTTTGTTACCAAGAGTGATGACGTCCATAAGTATCTGTGTTGTCTTTGTCCATGCCTTTTTTATGTCAACAAAGTGGTGTTTGGTAGGCTGTTATTGAAAGAAAATTCCATTATTGGCCAGCTATTACAGGGTGTTATGGAAATGTTTTTGTTTTTTTGTTTTTTTTTTGTAAATGTTTTTATTCAGACAATATATCATAAGTTCATAACACAATATATATATATATGTATAGGATATTCCCCGAGCTGTCGGGCATTCGGAGAAATAATTCACCGAGGCGAAGCCGAGGTGATTATTTGGACGAATGGCCGACAGCGAGGGGAATATCTGGCTTAATCCTCAGTATTTAAAGAATAACAAGACGAAATTTAATTTTACCTATAGTATTACTTTGAAATTTGTCAATGACATTACAATGTATGATATATTCAACTAAAAGTCAATAAAAGTTTTAACAAAAAATGTGAACATGACCATTAAACAATTTCCGAATCTGTCAGACAAATAAAGATTTGTACGCAAATTCAGTTGCCACTTTAAATAGTGATCTGGAGATTTGGAATTAAAATTGTCATTAAAAATGTGTCAATCGCCCCCCCCCCCCCCCCCCCCCCCCCCCGCCCCATGAAATATGGCCAATCCTGCTATATATCCTACTTAGCTGTGCATTTATAAACCAATATGAACACAATATTTTTGACTCACATTATGTTATATCTCAGATAACACATGGGCGGAAGTCTAATTGACACCAGTGCATATGTGCATGGACACCTTCCAGTTACAACAAACATTTATTTTGCTTGGCCTGATACTGCTCGTCCTCGCTGCATTGTCACAAATCAAAATTGTCGCATTGAGTTGGTATGCACTGAGGCGCGTTGACAATCCAGTTATGATGAGTGGTTATCGGGATATCAGTTATAGGTAGCCCCAAACATGATATTGCCTTTGTCGCCGATTAGCTTACCACACGCTTTAATCTAATTAATTAACACGTCGTTCTCGGGCGCATTTGTAAATTGAATGTGAGAAGAGTGAATTTTGTCAGTAAAACGTGACGTGAACAAACTCCGCATTCGAACAGGGAATGAAGTAATTTTCTAAACTTTCTGTGTCGACGTTATCTAAATGGATATTACATAGTTATATGTTATCAGCATGGCGTTCATTTTATAAGCGAAATAAACATCACAAGCACCCGGAGGTAAATGACAATCCAGCCGATGATCAAACTGATGTTTTCCGTTAATATTGGAATAAAAAAATCTTTCGATGAGTCGTTTTCGTATTGTACTGTTTATCTGATTTATTTCCATGAATTCGAAGTTGGATTTACAAGGAGTTCTTGACCAACGTAAGTTATCGAATGAGGTTTATTTACTATAAATATATAGTAGTCGTTACCCGTATAAAACGATCTTCAATTTCAGCATTTTGACATCAAATTCTTAACATTTTATTAAAATCCATGTAATCAACGTAACTAATCCACTTAAGTTATAGTGTGGTGTACCCGACATTACGAACTGATTTGGATTATCAACATTTAAATATTTAGCATTTACCAGAAAATTATATCGTGCGAGTGATTCCGTGTTATAAGAAGGCTCCACCTTCGTAAGTTTTTCATTATTAGAACAAGTCTCAAATACAATGCAAATGTGTCGTTAAAGATACGGGCGGCGTTGGCGGTGGGTATGCTGTTAAAATATTCCCATCCGTCAAAAACCGCCATAAATAGTGAAATATAGACAGACTTTGTTCTTATAGCAATCAGAAATATGACATAAGCAGTATGTTATTGTCGATTTCTTCCCCTTTGGCATGTAAACAAAAGCAAAACATGTTACGTTTTCTGGCTTTTGTTTAGATCCGGATATGGTAAACATAAAGAGCGTTATTTATTACTGTTTTCCTGATATGGAAATAATAAAGAGCGTTTATATCATTGTGTATGAATAACCAATCGAATTGCTCTGTGTTATGTAAGCAGAGCACAACTTGTGTGTGTTTACGTACACCATCGTACGAAAATATAGTCGAATTTCAACAACTAATACAACCAGTATTAAACATATTTCGCAATAAATATGTTTTGAATGTTTGATACGCATAATGGCTTTTCGTGGATATGTTCAGAGTATCGCAACACCGCGAAAAAGACAAATTAAAAAATATTTAATGGTAGTATTTGTTATCAGCATCAGTTTGCCCTAACATCATCAGAGAAATTCAGTAGGACCCAACCGCATCATAGCAGATTAGCAGGACCACTTGACCGGGGTGGAATATATTTTTTCTAGTCCGAATTGTCTAATTCCGAAATTAACAATTTCACATTCCGGTTTGTAACTGGCGGAATCGACGATTATAAAATAATTTACCCCCCCCCCCCAAATAAGTGAATTCTTTAACTATTTCTAGGCTACAGCCTCCATACTTGAATGTGGGGAGATTTTTCGACCATTTCTTCGTGAAAATCATTATTTTTTATTTTTTTTGTATTGACTTGAAGCTTCCAAGCTTCTGCATAATCGACAAAGGCGAGGAGAGCCCCAGTGATATACCGGCTTTGTGTGCTCTGAAAATAAATGTTAATATAACATATATTTTTCAGCTGTTTTAAATAGTTCGCACACAAGTGAGAGAAAAACGCTCGTTATTCATACCACACCAGGAATGTATTAACAAGGAACGCTCTTTATTGTTCAATGCCAAAGAAGTTGGGGAACCGAACTTTCTCAATTCAATCTCTTGAACTAGGCTATGTGCGGCATACAGAGGCCTTATACGAATATAACAAACGCGAGCATAATTTAGACCTTCAAACCACTTATTCCCATAATCACACTGGTAACTTAAATAATAAATCTAATAAATATATTGTTTGTTCGCAACCAAATTACGACACTGACTTAGCATATGTGGCGTTGAGCAATGTATTTGCTATGCATATTGTCCAAACTCACACAAGAGCAGACTTCAATTTTAGCTTGTACATTGTTTTAATTCGTTGTGGAACTCACGGTACTATTTGTTAACAGCATCAGTTTGCCCTACCATCATCAGAGCAATTCAGCAGGACCCAACCGCATCATATCAGATAGGATAGGATAGGATAATTTTATTTATAATACACATATTAATAGTACAATAAATTAACACATAACTAGATCATAATTCAGTATATTGCTGGACCACTTGACCAGGGGTGATATATATTTTTCTAGTCCGAATTGTCTAACATTGATGTACAATTGTTGTTATTACATTAAACAAATTCCACCCACCGTCTTTCTTAGTATCCCTATGATCATTATAATCACCTAAGACTGTTCAGTTTCTTATTTGATTGATTGATTGGTCACACCAATTTTACATTCCGGTGTGTCAGCAAGTGGAGAACACAGCAAACAATGACTTGCGATTGTTATGACAATACCTGGGGAATATTTTAATATTCCACAGTTATTGTTAAAATAATGCACACTTATTGTTTAAATAATCCACAGCTATTGTTACCAGTGGGCAATCGGCTGGATATTGTGCAAGGGAGAACAATAGAAAATATGGCGACTGTGGATTAAAAATATAGATAACATGTTACAATTAATACAATAAATTTAATATATATACATATACCATACATTACAAAGAAATTTGTCTGTTTTTATGTTTTTTTCTGGGGCTGGGGTGGGGATATACGAATTTCTTACATAGTTTCTAAAAATTAATTTGATATCACATATTCTATTATCTAGTTAAATCATTTGTTGCACATATACTATCGGGATTTCATACCAAAATAACAAATAATAAATACTGTCGTCTATGTATATGGAATATGATTTATCATCGGTTAAGATCACAATGCATGATAGGCATATGCCATAGAACAGTGGTCAGTGATGATTTGAGTGAAAATATGTTAACGCTGCCGATTTTGTCATTGATTTACGGGAAAAAAGTAAGACAAACCCGTCAGTGTGTGCGCATAGCCTTTGTTGTGCGTTCCATATACTATACCGACAAATATACACAAGCATTTGTTAAGATATGGTTATGATATATGTATAGGATGTCATAATATCAGGCAGTGTGCAGTGAAAGTTATACCAGTATTATGTTTATGTTCCATTCATAGCTAACATAGATTAATCACTAGAGGGGTTATGGGTCAGTTCTTCGAGTTGCGACCATCTTTCACTGAACTGCTTATATCGAGAATGGCTATAATAGTAAACCCGTTCCGTGATAAACTGTGTGTGCAATTCTCTCCCAGTTACAACAACATTTGGTAATGTGTTATTGAGTTTCGATTTGTAAATATGGTATCTCACGAATATCAGGAGGAAACGAATCCACGAGTGGAGAGTTGTGTCTATGGACACGCTGAATAGTGCCATCTCCGTTGTGATTTTAATTCGATAGGTTGTCTTATCATAGACCCAGTGCTCTACTTGTTTCCAAAATCGTTGTATGATAGGGCATTCCCAGAATATGTGAATTATAGACTCAGTTTGAGATTTACAAAACGTGCATGTGTCATCATCTGAAAGTTTTATTTGTGTTATGGAAATTTATTCCATCAGTAAAACTCTATTTAATAGAATGCTCTTTGAAAATTTTATAATAATTGTTAATTGTTCCATGGTAGAGGAGCGGTCTTGACCAAATTTTTGTGTTTTTAATTTTTTTTTTTACACACGGAAAAATTATATATCATATGAAAGTAGAAGATGTCGGCTTCATGTTCCGCCCTGCTGTAAAATGTGGAAGTGGTGCCGTTGCCATGGAAACGGAATGTAAACAATGTAGACACATTTTGAGATAAAACCTTTTCAGCAAATGGTAAAAACTAATTTAATCCCATTATAGGATAGGAACAGACGTTGAAGATCATTTGTTGATTATTTGTCCATTATAACCATGTTCCAACTATTCCAGTATTAAATAAGATGCACATGTAGATTATAAGGGTCGTTATTGCCATTTTGGGGTGAAAATTGGTGATTTTTGCAAAAAATGCGATTATTTTGGAATTGGAGCATTTATTGGATACTACATTGGTTACAGTAATAATTTATGCATAATATGATGGCATCATATGTTTACTTAAAATAAATCTTGAGAAAACTGCTAAAAAGGCCCAATACCCTGAGAAATACCTGTTACCATGGAAACGATATTTAAAAATACAAAAAAATGCCGTTATTGGAAAGAAATGAAGTCCTATTATAGTATGGTCGATAAAAGGTTTGACCTAGAACAAATTTGGACTAAGTTGGTTTGTATTCCATTTTGAAGAGGAATATATCCTCTACAACATATCTAAAATCCGCTTTGAGCAAAACATTTTACAGAGAATTTTAAAAACGCTCATTTTTCGACCTTGTGAAGTACATTTTTCTACAATATCCCTCATCGGCGACACCAGAACGCATTAATCCTCCATCCGATATATACCAGTTTGTGTAAAAGAGTATAGGGGGCGAATAGAGTGACAAGGACAGAAAACAATGCAATCGCGGCGATGAAATGGCCGTCAAAATGGCCGCAACTACAATCCAAGCTACGACAAAAGCAACATATTGGATAACCTCCTATAAGCGAAAATACACATTTGTAATTTACAAGAATGTTGTTATATATCTTTAAAGGTACACATATAATTAAATCAGATCTATTTATGTTGAGAATTTACTGAATATTTATTTATGTTGAGAATTTACTGAAGATAGTCTATTGTAATCCTTTGTATTTTGATAAATTGCGTTCATGGTATACCACCATGTATTTGTGTGATAAAAGTGAAATATTCGTGGTTAATCACTTGGCTGGAGGCAACTATGACTACTATTTTAAGACATGGACAATAGGATCTACATGTTTTACCTAGTAGCATATGAATAGCTCTCATACTGTTCTATAGTAGTGAATTTTGACAGATTGTGTGTTGTAGATTGAAAAATAAATGATTATCGGTAACATTCTCACGAATGTTTTCATTACATATATTTCTGCTTCTAAAAAGGTCACACAATGAATTCATCCCTATTAGATCACATTTAACTGTTTTAATACACATATATTACACGATTTAAGATAAACAGTAAAGATAAAACTGTTATTCTTCTATTTCTTGGCGCCCAAAAAGTCCACATTTAATCGTTGTATGAGACCTGGCTTTTGGTTGCTCTCTCGCGAGATACATTAGAGAGAAATCTTACATACTAGTATTAATAGCTCCCCTTATATTCTGAAATCATTCTTCCTCGTATAATTCGAGGGCATGTTCGTTCTTGTATGACCAGCTATTCAATTTTCCGCAAATTGTAAATTTCATTTGATTTTGTGCATTTTGGCGGCCATATTGGACAGACATTCTACCGACATGGTTTACGACTATAAAGCATTGTTTGTGTAAATTTAATTTTATTAGTCGAGTTTTTTTCCAAAACTCGACTTATAGTTTGATGAGGGACGGGCGGCGGACGGGCGGGCGATCGGGCGACGTGTTTTGCTTATAACTCAACCGTTTATTGACGGATTATTTATTACAGAGTTATGGCCCTTTGCCATTTTCACTGATTTTAGGCTTGTTAGCACAACAACTTCAACAAACGTTATCTGATTCGATTGAAATTTGGGATATAGGTGTCTCCCAAGAAGATATCGGATGAGTTTGAAAACCGGCCTGGTCCGATAAAATTTGATAGAGTTATGGCCCTTAATTAGTCATTTTCACGAATTTTCTGCTCGTTAGCGCGATAACCTCAACAAACGTTATCCGATTTGATTGAAATTTGGTATATAGGTGTCTCCCAAGAATATCTCGGACGAGTTCGAAAACCGGCCTGGTCCGATAAAATTTGATAGAGTTATGGCCCTTAATTAGTCATTTTTCACGAATTTTCAGCTCGTTAGCGCGATAACTTCAACAAACGTCCTCCGATTTGTTTAAAATTTGGAATAGACATACTTGCCAAGAATATTTCAGACGAGTTCGAAAACCAGCCTGGCCCGATAAAATTTGATGGAGTTATGGCCCTTAATTAGTCATTGAGCGATGTGCAATTGTTGGATTGTACACTGTTTGAATCTCGCGCCAAGTTGTGACCCTTGAGCAAGGTCGCTCGTACTGTGTCTGCTTTGCACCACCCATGCATTACAAGGGTACCTGATAATGAGCAGTGAAAGATCTTGTCAGTATGCTAGCCATATGGTATCCTCGCATACTCCCGGCTGTACCTCCCCCTGTCCCCGGGGAGCAGTAGATGGTTACTGAATGTTCAGGCTCATCAGGGTAATAATTGTAAAACTTTGAGCGCTTTGGGCCTCATGGGAAAGGCGCTTTACAAATGCTATACATTATTATTTTTCGATTTTACCTATTAATTAGTCTACCGATACTGATGCACACCAATTGGCGGTAGCCACCGAAAATGAGACACAGCATCTCTGATGCCACCTCTTGTTACTAATTTGGTATTTGTTGGCGCACCTTACCACCGAAATTCAGGATTTTTCTACACCAAGTGCCATTATGGACGCCTTCTTGTATTACAGAAAATGCTCAAAGCGGATTTTAGCGGGTTTTGGATATGTTATAGAGGATATATTCCTCTTCAAAATGGTATAGAAACCAACTTAGTCCAAATGTTTTCTAGGTTGACCTTAAAATTTTAATTGTTGCAGTTTATTCAGCTGTTGTCATGGAAACGGACCAAATTTTGTCAAATAATGATGTTTTTTCAATAAAGCTGACATTTAAAGCATGTAATTTAAGAAGCAAAGCGTATTATGACAACCCGTTATAGATGTCTCAAAATCTGTTTCAACGATAACTATTCAAGTAGTAAATATGAATCACATATAAGTTCTGAGGGTTTTAATGCCATTTTGAGGTGAAAAATGATGATTATTCAAAAAAATGTGATAATTTGGGAATTGAAACATTTATTAGATACTACATTGGTTACAGGAATAATTTATACATATTATGATGGCTTCTTACGTTTGCTTCAATCTAATTTTGATAGAACTGCCGAAAAAGCTCAATACCCTGAGAAATACCTATTACCATGGAAACGATATTGAAAAATACCAAAAAATGTCATTATTGGAAAGAAATGCGACACAAATTAACTTTTTGAATGTTTTGTTCTATGACATGCACAATTAATCCAGACTTCTTTTCATGGAAATGGACCAAATTTTGCCAAATAATGATATTTTCTCCTATAAACCGGACATATAAAGTGTTCAATTTTATAAAGCAAAAATAAATTACCATTATGTGAATGCACCCTGACATATAATATTCATCATGTTATTCCCAATTTCTCAGGTGTTTCTTTGGATTTGGACAAAAATTGTCTAAATAGTGATATGTTTTGCACAATTTGTTTTTATTTTATCGGAAATTGTGTGAAAAATTAAGGGTATATTTAAAAACCGACATCACGTATCAGGAAAATGCAATAATAGGATTTCAAAAGATTCTCAGGTAATATATCCGGTTAATATATCAATATGTGGTTAGTTAGTCAATAGATGCAGCTTCTTTGCAATTACTAGTATATGGAGCTACTTTGTCAATATAATAGGTTAGTTAGTCAATATATGCAGCTAATTTGTCAATATATATTGTTAGTTAAGTCAATATATGCAGCTACTTTGCAATTATATGCAATATTTGTCAATATATGTGGTTCGTTAGTCAATATATGCAGCTAATTTGTCAATATTCGTGGTTAGTTAGTCAATATGTGTAGCTCCTTTGCCATTATATGCAGCTAATTTGTCAATATATGCAGCTAATTTGTCAATATATGCAGCTACTTTGCAATTATATGCAGCTACTTTATCAATATATGTTGTTAGTAGTCAATATATGCAGCTACTTTGTCCATTTATATGGTTAGTTAGTCAATAGATGCAACTTCTTTGTCAATATATTCGGTTAGTTAGTCAATATATACATCTACATTGTCAAAATGTGCAATTGCTTTGACAATATATGCAACTACTTTATGAATATATGTGGTTAATAGTCATTATATGCAGCTACTTAGTCAATATATGTGGTTAGTTAGTCAATATATTCAGTTAATTTGTCATTATTTGTAGTTTCTTAGTCGATATATGCAGCTAATTTGTCAATATTTGTGGTTAGTTAGTCAATATATGCAGCTACTTTGTCAACTAATTTTGTTAGTTAGTCAATATATGCAGTTTTTTGTCAATATATGTGGTTAGTTTGTCAATATATACATCTACTTTGTCAAAATATGCAATTGCGTTGACAATATATGCAGCTACGTTATCAATATATATGGTAAGTTAGTCATTATGTGCAGCTACTTTATATAGTCAATATATGCGGTTTGTTGGTCAATACATGCATCTACTTTGTCAAAATGTGCAATTGCTTTGACAATATATGCAGCTACTTTATCAATATATGTGGTTAGTTAGTAATTATATGCAGCTACTTAGTCAATATATGTGGTTAGTTAGTCAATATATGCAGCTAATTTGTCAATATATGTGGTTAGTTAGTCAATATATGTAGCTCATTTGTGATTATATGCCGCTAATTTGTCAATATATTCAGCTAATTTGTCAATATATGTAGCTATGCATGTTATAAATATATGTGGTTAATTAGTCAATTTATGCAGCTACATCGTCCATTAATTTGGTTAGTTAGTCAATATATGCAGCTTCTTTGTCAATATATGTGGTCATTTAGTCAATATATACAGCTACTTTGCCACTATATGCAGCTAATTTGTCAATACATGTATATGCGGTTAGTTAGTCAATAATATCAAACATACCAGAGGTCCGCTGAACAAAGCCTTGTTTTCCAGAGAATTTTGATTTGTCGCGCTATCATAAAATATATGTTAACAGTATATTAAACGATTGTATCATCACTTTATCTTTTTGTATCACGGTAAATTATATAGCATTTTGAAGACAGATTAATCGCGGACATATCAGATGATTAATCACATTCAGGGGCTCCACATGTAAATGTTATACGTCTCTTAAACGAAAGTCTGCTATAGTCTAGTAACGGGGCGGGACTCTGTCCGAAACAGCATCAACTCAACCGATATCCCAACTGTTGTGGACCGAGAAGACTTTGTCTACAGTATATCCAGCTCATTGCTCTTGTCAATATATGTGGTTAGTTAGTCAATATATGAGGTTACTTCGTCAATATGTGCTGTTACTTCGTCAATATATGATGTTACTTCGCCAATATCAGCAGTGCATTGCTCTTGCCAATATGTGTAAACAATTAGTCAATATATGCAGTTAATTCGTCATTATATAGATCCCCCAACAATTTTCGGAGGACAGTCAGAAATATGAGGAAGATATATATATGCAACTCGTGATGTCCCGTTCTTTATAATGATACATTCACAAGAGAATATATGCAGCTCATTGCTCTTGTCAATATATAATAAAAGGCCGTCCGGCCACAGTGTCCTCCGAAAAAGTGGCTTCATTTGGGGCATCAATTTGATTCAGATATGATCACACAAACTAAAGTTATCATCCGGAAACCAGACATTGACAGGATTCTAAGTCGTAAAAGGGCCATAACTCTCACAAAAATGGGCAGAGAAAACCCATATTCGAACCTGACCTGTATTTTCGGCTGATAAACTATCATACTAAATTTGATTCTGATATGATCACAAAAACTGAAGTTATCAACCGGAAACCAGAAAATTACAAGATTATAAGTAAAAAAAGGGCCATAACTCTCGAAAACAATGGGCCGAGCAAACCCAAATTCGAACTTGACCTGTATTTTGGTCTGATAAACAAAACTATAAAATTTGCTTTTGATCTAATAAACGAAACTAAAGTTATCATCCGGAAACCATTTCCGGACGCACACACGGATGGACGGACGGCTAGACGGACGGGCGGTACGACGGACGGACGGACACCGGCTATTTTAATAGTCCCCCGAATTTTTTTTCGGGGGACAATTATATATAATGGAACATCGCGAGCCTTGTATAAATATGAACTAACAACATATATTGAAAAGAACAATGTGCTGCATATATTGGCAAAGTAACTGCATATAATGACGAACTAACTGCATTTATTGACTAACTAACTGCATATACATGTATTGACACAAATTAGCTGCATATATTGACCAACTAACCACATATATTGACAAAGTAGCTGCATACAATGGCAAATGAGCTATATATTGATATATTAATCAGATATATTGCATGAGCTTAAAGGTGCACAATCCGAATTAACGCTCCTAAATTACTATTTCTTTGGCTTCAGGGGTGAAAAATATTTGATTTGAGTCGAGGAACCCACCCATCAAAGCTCAGAGTTAACAGATATCGATTTTTGAAATCTGTTATTTTTCACCGCCTGGTATATTTAAGGCCTGGCAAATATTCGACGAATGCCGACTGACATACTCTCGATACCAAATTGCTTCTGAACAAAATGTTGATATATAACACTTTTTGCTGCTTTTGGGGCAATGTTATACTGTAGTTGACAGTGGTTAGCATTATTTTTTGTCAATTAGTCGATTCTGATAACTGAAGCGGCATTTCAAGAAATGTTGTTGTTGTTGGATTTTGATGATATGGGGACACTTGAATCGGATTGTGTGCCTTTAACATAAGGCAGCTGTGGCATTCCATTGCTATGATGATGTTCTGATGGCGGTGACGGGCGGCAACGATGGTAATGATGATAATAATGCTGCTGATGATGTGGTGATGATGGCGGTGATGATGATGATGATGATGATGATGCTGATGGTTATATTGTGTCGCAAGGATTATAGGACTTCATTTCTATCCAATAATGCCATTTTTTAGTATATTTTTCAATATCGTTTCCATGGTAACAGATATTTCTCACGGTATTGGGCATTTTCGGCAGTTTAATCAAAATGCAGTTTAAGTAGACCTATGCAGCTATTTCAGTACGCATAAATTATTACTGTTACCAATGTAGTACATGTACCTAATAAATGTTCCAATTACAAAATTATCGCATTTTTGGTAAAATTCACCATTTTCACCACAAAATGGCAATAAAACCCTTATAACCTATATGTGCATCCTGTTTAATACTGGTTGAAACATAGTTATGGTTGAAAAAGGGTTTGAGACATCTATAACGCGTTGCCATAATATGTTTTGCTTCATTACACGCTTTAAATGTCCGGTTTATGGACAAAATTTCATTATTTCTGATTATTTGACAACAATTTGGTCCGTTTCCATGACAACAGCTGAATAAACCTCAACAGTGACCCTATGAAGAAGTCTGGATTAAAAGTGCATGTCATAGAAAACAAATTTCAGAAAGTTATATTGTGTTGCAAGGGTTATTGGACATCATTTCTTTCCAATAATGCCATTTTTTGTATTTTTTCAATATCGTTTCCATGGTAACAGTTATTTCTTAGGGTATTGTGCCTTTTCGACAGTTTTATCAAAATTAGTTTGAAGTCCCGTATGAAGCTATCACAATATGCATACATTATTACTGTAACCAATGTGGTATCTAATAAATGTTCCAATTCCAAAATTATCACATTTTTTGCAAAAATAAACAGTTTTTACCCCAAAATGGCAATAAAACCTGCATAACCTATATGGGCATCCTAGTAACTACTGGAGTAGTTGGAAAATAGTTATCGTGGAAAAATAACATCAAGAAATTATCTTCAACATATGTTTCTGTCCTGGAATGTGCTTAATTTCTGTTTTACCGTCTGCTGAAGGGTTTTATCTCAAAATGTGTCTACATTGTTTACATGCCGTTTCCATGACAACGGCACCACTTTCAAAGTTTACAGCAGGGCGGAACATGAAGCTGACATCTTCTACTTTCATATGATCTATAATATTTCCGTGTGTAAAAAAAAAAATTAAACTCGAAAAATAAGCCCGGTTGGGGCCAAGACCGCTCCTCTATGGTTCACAGTTTGTCTGTTTCCAGGAGCTCACCTATCTCTTCCCTGGTGTAATTTTTAACATAGACATGATCGGGCGAGAGATATCCAAATCTATCCACAAGAAGGCGGTGCATTATGATAACTTGATCATCAGGATACACAGAAAATATTATCATAAATTTGAAGCCAGCACACCACATTTTGTTATAGGTGAGAATATCTTAATTGTTCCTTTTTATTAGCCCACCTGAGACGAAGTCTCCGGTGGAGCTATAGTCATCACTCGTCGTCCATCGTCATCCGTCCATCAACAATTCTTTCAACTTCTTCTTCGGAACCATAAGACCGAATGGATTCATATTTGGTGTGGATGTTCCCTAGGTGACTCACATTCAGATTTGTTCAAATGAGATCACTGGGTCAAATAGTCGCGAAGCCAGGGCCATAACTCTTTCCCATCATAGTAATTCTTAAAACGACTTCTCAAATAACATCGGTCTGAATGGTTTCATATTTGGAATGAAGGGTCCTTGGGTGACTATGGTTCAGATTTGTTCAAATGAGGTCACTGGGTCAAATTTGGGCGAGTCAGGGACATAACTCCAAAAAAAAATAAAAAAATTGATTGAACTGCTTGCTCAATTTAAACAAAATTAAAACAATGAAAACCAATTTTTTTTTTTAAATAGTGAAAAATTAAAACAACGAAAAGCTATTTTTTTTTTTTAAATAGTAAATTATAATTTTTTTTTTTTTAAACTTAATTTTTTAAAAACTATCGCTATTATAACATCCACTGGGGCACCCCGAATCACCACACCAAATTTGGTTGAAATCAGTCCAGGGTCTGGGAGAAAAATTATATAGGAACAGACAGATTACCCTGGGTGTACCTAAAACGCTGAATCAGCAGGTTATCACCTTAAACGCTGATCAGCAGATTTCCCGATTTTAGTTTAACTCAAATATAACGGCGATGGCGGGTTGTAGGTTGTGTAAATGGCACATAATATATGTGTTATATGCCAATACAGGAAGGGGACACATTTTGACTGCCCGCCATTCCCGTTCAGCAGTTAAAAATCCCGTTCAGCAGTTCATATCGAGCAGATCATCACCTAAAACGCTGATCAGCAGATTTCCCGATTTTAGTTTAACTCAAATATAACGATGATGGTGGGTTGTAGGTTGTGTAAATGACACGTAATACATGTGTTATATGCCAATACAGGAAGGGGATACATTTTGACCACCCACCATGCCCGTTCAGCAGTTCAAAATCCTGTTCAGCAGTATGGCGGCTGCAGTTCAGCAGATTATCGCAAACGCAGTTTAACTCAATTGTAACGAAGTTAGTACAGTGAAACCTGCTTTGGGCGACCACTGCCAAGAGCGACCACCTGGCTTTAACGACCGGATTGGCTTTGTACGGAGAGGGACCAGCCTAGGCCTGATTTTCAGGGCGAAGTGACTTCTCCCTGTCACAAAAATAGGGCGACGTCAGCGTTTTCCAGGGTGAAATGCATTGGCAAAATTGAAATCGGCCCGCACTGTAGTCGCTTATTATAAAGAATTTAAATTAAAATGATGAAACAATGTGCAAACTATATGTTCCAATCATCACACTGATAACTATGAATAATGTCCAAACATAAATGTGAGAGAATGGTAAGATTTTATAAGAATATATTTCGGAAGAACACCATTTTTTAAACCGCTTATGAATACAAAAAGAAATAACAATTACAAAATGCTTATGAATACATGTACGAAAAATATGCTAAAAAAACGAAACGAAATCTTGAACATTCTCACTCAAAGGTCCCTAACATGGGTACAGATATTACTATGTTGCAAAAATGAATTTGTTTTCAAAGCTATTCTGACCTTTACATAATTTAACAAAGGGGTGATGATCTGATGTAAGGTGTCATGAGAGTTGTAATCTTCAGATGTGATAATCTCAAAATCACAAGTCACCTGACTGGACACCTGACAATATATTCACAGCTGTCTGCAATCAACACTCAGGTGTGAATATGCTCCCAAATCGGATTAAAACAGATGTTAATAGTTACTATGGTGTTAACTACGACAGTGTCAATGGATAACTGGGTTCAATCAATGTTGGCAGTAAATTAGGGTGAATATTTTACCGATTTTCATTGGTCAACTTCGGAAATTTCAGGGCGACTTAAACTTCGCCCGGTTGCAAAATTAGGGCGAAGTGAGCAAGAATAGGGAGACTTCTTCGCCTACGTCGCCCCTTCGGCTGGTCCCTGTGTACAGACTCGTTTTACTATATAAATGACCTGCCGTGAGCGACCACCTGTCAAACGCGACCAGCGGTCGGTGATTTGTGGCAAAAATGACCAAATTTACCCGTTATGAACGACCACCAGACATGAAAAATAAGTCTTTAACTAGTGCTTTTCCAACTTGAGTCCCAGATGCTTCAGCAGGATGCATTTCTTTGATTAAAATTATTTGCAATCACAGACTATGATTTGGGGATTCCCCACCGGGACATGTGACTAAGCGGAATTCCCAGCAGGAGGGATATATCATTGGTTCATTTTAACACAAAAGTAGTATTTGGGAACGTGGATTATAAAAACTTCATCACTCTTTTTTTTTTTACGTGAATGTAGACAATGTGTTTGACCTAACTATGATGAAATACAAACAAGATCCTATATTCCATAGTAGCATAAAATTGAGACTCTGCTTGGCTGTACTGTTGTTTTAGCGATAGGCCTATCATTATAATCCAGTCGCTGCCTCATTGTGACGAAGCATGAAAACGCTTAGGGCAAAGTGTCAAACTTGCTCAACGCGGGGATTTAATGTCTCTAAATGACACGTAATATATGTGTTATATGCCAATACAGGAAGGGGACACATCTTGACCGCCCGCCATGCACGTTCAGCAGTTCAAAATCCTGTTCAGCACTCTATTTGGGCAGTTCAGCAGAATCTCCAAAACTCAGTTTAACTGATTTTTAACAAAGATATTCAGGTATAGGTGATGCAAATGACATTTTATCAATGGCTCATAACCAGGTACATGGATAGAAAACCATTTGGCCGACATCCACCCCAGATCAGCAGTTCAAAATCCCGTTCAGCACTTTACCGGGAACAGTTCATCAGATTCCCCGAACGCAGTTTAACCGATTTTAACGAGGATAGTCGGGTATATAATGTGCAAATGATTTTTTATCGATTTGACATAAGGAAATACAGGAAGAAAACACGATTTGACCGACCTCCACCCGAGTTCAGCAGTTCAGAATCCCGTTCAGCACTTTATTTGGGGCAGTTCAGCAGATTATCACCTAAAACGCTGATCAGCAGATTTCCCGATTTTAGTTTAACTCAAATATAACGACGATGGCCGGTTGTAGGTTGTGTAAGTGACACGTAATACATATGAGTTATATGCCAATACAGGAAGGGGACACATTTTGATCGCCTGCCATGCCCGTTCAGCAGTTCGAAATCCCGTTCAGCAGTACGGCGGCTGCAGTTCAGCAGATTATCGCGAACACAGTTTAACTCAATTGTAACGAAGTTAGTAGAGTTTAGGTGGTGCAAATGACTTGTAATTAATGGGACATAACCAGGTACATGGATAGAAAGCCATTTGGCCGATGTCCACCCCAGTTCAGCAGTTCAAAATCCCGTTCAGCACTTTATTGGGAACAGTTCAGCAGAATCGACCGAACGCAGTTCAACCGATTTTTAACGAGGATAGTCGGGTATATAATGTGCAAATGTCTTTTTATCGATGGTCCATAAGGAATTACCGGAAGAAAACACAATTTGGCGACATACACCCAAGTTCAGCAGTTCAAAATCCCTTCACCACTTTATCGGGTGAAGTTCAGCAGATTCTCCAAAAACTCAGTTTAACTGATTTTTTAAAGAAGATACTCGGGTATAGGTGATGCACATAACCTGAAATGGATGGGCCATAACCATTTGACCGACCTCCGCCCCAGTCCAGCAGTTCAATTTCCCGTTCAGCAGTTCATATCGAGCAGTTCAGCAGATTCCCCAAACGCAGTTTAATAATTTTTTAACGAAGATAGTTGGGGTATATATTGTGCAAATGACTTTTTATCGATGGGCCATAACCAGATACATGGATAGAAAATCATTTGGCCGACGTCCACCCCAGTTCAACAGTTCAAAACCGCGTTCAGCACTTTATCGGGTATGTTTCAGCAGATTCCACAGAATGCAGTTTAACAGATTTTTATCGATAGTCGGTTATATGTTGTGCAGATGACTTTTTATCGATGGAACATATAAAGGGAATACAGGGGGGGAAACAATAAGCAAAAAAGATATGTATGGAAATTTGTGCCTGACCAGGGGATTGTCATTGGATAGGAGTCTTTGGCATCGTCTGATATATAAGATCAATAAAGAGCGTTTATTATCAGCCAAGACGATATGTTGGAAAATTTGAACACAAAAGTGTTCGATATGTGAGGTTGACCCAAATTATTTAAAGAGACACTAGTAATCAGCACTAAAGAACATTTATTGTCAACTTGTAACATATATCTGCTTAATCAAATGCACAGTGAACGCCAACTATTGAGATGTGTTAATTGTCACCACTAGCTTTGGGAAGATAAAAGCACTCTCATTGTTACTTATTTAAAATGAGGTGACAATAATTGTTGGTTTAAACCTGTAGGAGATGAAGCCAGTGTGTTGTGATTATAAGTCCTAGATTGGAGAGTGTTTTATTATACCTTATGTAACTGGCATGCCATTGAGGAGTCGGCGATACTGTTTCATCGTCTAATTTCGGCACTGTCGATCAAAACAACACTTTTAATTAGTTTTTCGTTCTCCATTTGGGGTTAAAAAAAAGCTTTGGTCAAATGAACAGTTTTGGTCATTTTCGGTAAAAATGGCCAGTGAACAATGACATATATGCCAGCGTGAACCCTGGTCACAAGACGACTGTCGACAATACATTTAAAATAATGCGGGACACTCATAATTTACCTTGGACAACACCATGTGGTGACATAGAGTGAATTTGGAATTTTATATTTAAAGGACACGGGGTCATGTTGATACTTTATTGATAAATAAAATACAGGGACAAATATATATATATAACAATGTAACTTAGCATATAACATTTGACAATTATCAGTACATGTGCTATACGAATAAGATAATAGTGTTAGTAGTAATAATGATGAGACAACATGTTAAATATAAATAATGAATGTGTGACATAACATAAAAATATTAATAATAATGAGACAAAAGTAAAATAGTACTACTAATAATAATGAGCAATCAAGACTGTGGCTGAATATGGCTATTATTGGTCATCTGTATCTTAACGATACATACTAAAACATGTGAATAAAGCGGAAGAACCATGCCTATAGTGACTAGATATTATAGTACAATAAGGATAGCTGACTTACTACTACTTTACTGTTAAAGGCACCAATGCGAAAAGCAGTGGGTGAATGTGCAAATTCTAAAATTATGTAAAACATCACCAGACTAAGGCGAACTTGGAGAAATAGATAAACGTTGTTCTTATATTCATAATTTCTCCAATAACGAAATTCCACGTGTTGAAACAATTATCACGTAAACTGACTAAATATCTCTAATCATGTAATAATTTGAAATTTGAAAGTTTTCATTGAACTTGTTGGACTTTGACCGGTATTTCCACCGTACCAGTAATGTTTACTCACCATTGGCTCTGACAATGAAGTTATACAGAATTAAATTAGCACAATGTCAATTTAGAAATATCTTTAAATGGCTGAATGCCTAAAATTCTTAAATACAGATACAGTCTTGATGTGCATATACATGTATGGTTTTAGCGCCCGCTCTACTGCGGCGAAGCCGCGGAAGCGAAGAGACCTAGGGTATACGTATGCGGATATGAGATATACTAATCCGAAGAGACCTAGGGTATACGTATGCGGATATGAGATATACTAATCGACTTTTTCAGCCCAATCTTAAAGTAGATTGAAATTACCTAAAATAGATAATTTATTCATAACTCAAGGGTCAGCCGAGTGCAAAATTATTGTTGGCGACGGCCGCCATTTTGTATTGATTAATGCCATCTCGAAATGTGCAAAATGCTCCAGGGCAAAAATAAAAAACTTTGTTCTGGCAAATGTTAGTTATACTTCATCATATGTAGGAACAACATGCTCCTAAAGCCAAAGATATTTAAAAAATTGAATGTAAATTAAACCAAAGCTCTGGTTAACAAAAAAGTGAAATTGCATGAAAAAGTTTTGTTTACATATTTTATAAAATTATTAAAAATATTTGCCCCGAAAGAGGAATATAGGGGCCTTACTGGTCGTTTAGAATTATCTTCCATTTTCTAACGGTATTTTCGCTTGATTGATGATTGATGAATTATTCTCTAAGTTCAAGGCCGACAGAGTGAAACTACAAGTTCCGATTGAAAGATCGCATAGTCCTTTTAAGATAACTTTTTGGAAAACCAGTAAAGGCGTCATGACATCAAGACGTGCATCATGACGTCACGACCTACATCGACGCGCAAAACTCCAGACACAGGACTGCGTCGATGGCCAGACAGCTGAGACACGTGTTACACGGATAAATGACATGTGCATCTGGCAAACATTTACATTATATGTGAGTATTTACATATATATAATTGTCTTGTGTCCCGTTACGGTCTAAAGATAAAAAAAATTCCGATAATCCCATGAACAGTAACAAACGGGTGCAATTTACGTTTACGTATGATCATATTAGCACCCGATCTTTTTAGAGGATTCTAGCGACCTTGCTGGCCGTTTACATATTATCTTCAATTTTCTAACGGTATTTCAACCTAAAAGATTGATGAAATATTCTCAAAGTTCAAGGCCGACAAACGGAAACTTTAATTTCCGATTGAAAGATCGCAGAGTCATTTTAAGATTGCTTCTTGGGGAAACCAGTAAAGGCGTCATGACATCAAGACGTACATCATGATGTTACTACCTACACCGGCGCGTAAAATTCCAGACAGGGCTGCGTTGATGGCCAGACAGCTGAGACTCGTATTACATGGCAGGCTAAATATCCACATTTACGTTATATTTAATTATTTACATACCTTGTATATATCATTTTCTTGTGTCCCATTATAAGGGTGGATACACACATGCATGTAATTTATTTATGTAAAGTACATGTATTTTACATGGCCACACCAATAATTGACGACATTAATCACCTGCGCGCGAGCGGTTCACTGTTAACAGGCCAGACAAGTGAGTAGTGCTAAGCGAAGTCAAATTGTCTTCTATCAGTACATTAAAGGCCAGTCCAAAACATGTCTTCTCTTATGGATGCGGAAATTAGTCAAGTCTGTGTGATATCTGGCATTTTATTAATGCACGAACACCAGAAGCCATACGTCTGGTATATACGGGCTTGATGTAGAACATTTTCAACCATGATGCCTGTTTGGGTGGGGTCTCGAAAGCTTCAAATCGCTAAGGGACTTAATTGAATGTATCGGTCGGAATAATCTTTGCAAGAAGGTAATTATTTAAATAGAAAGTCTACCATATGGGTTATTCCACGAACAATTATTTTAAGGGGCCTGGTGACTCTGTCCAAGATAACGGCTTATCTACATTCCGAATTAATTGGAACTAGAACTCAGTGCGTTAAACACATAGGCAATGATTGGGTTGTCAGTAGACACATATTTCATCGTCTGTATGATCCATGTAAAACGCAAATACACGATAATTATAGAGATTACATGCATGTGTATCCACCCTTAGGGTTTATCATCAAATCCTTCTATACTGATAACAATTCATCCGATAATCACATTAACAGTAACAAGCGGGCGCAAATTACGTTTACGTACATGATCATATTAATATATCATGACACAGAATAATGAACACATAATCTTTCTATATATGTATGGTATATACAATAACTATGTACAAGGTGTGTATTCACACGGTTTCTATTTACAATAACAAATAATATTTGGAGGGACAATTATGAATGGTCATACAGCTATTGCGTTCCAAATATATTCTAAAAATCTAGTGAGATGTCTCAGGGAATTATTTTCAACCAACCGCGACTAAGGCAAGTTTTATGATAAACTAGGTTTCCCTCAACTTTAAAATAAACAATAGAAATTGAAGAAATGAAGCACAAGAATAGGCAAATATGTCAAGGAAGCCGCTATCTACGCTGTGTAGAGACTTACCAACTAGGTAGACAAAACGCACCGAGGTGAGCCCCGAGAGTCTGTACACGACGTATATACTGGAAGACATATCTTAGACGTGCACTATATAATAAGATCAATTGAATTTGACAGCTACATAATTGATTAAATTGATACATGGTTGTGGTCCAAATTGTAGAGAAATTAATGAGAATTTCAATTCCCATACATTTTATTGGTGACTACATGAACATTACATACTTTAGTTGAACGATGTATTCAGAATTCCGTACCTACCCATATAGTCTATATGTATTTAATTTAAACAATATATATTTCATCCCAAGTCTCATATATATTTTGAAGACCTCTGTATGTTTGTCTGTATGTCTGTCTGTATGTCATTGATACAAATCTACGATTCTCGACCGATCGGGACGAAACTTGGTACGTGTGTGTAGTTTGACCAGGCGGTTGTCGTTGTCGTATTGGCGAGCCCGTGCAGCGCATGCGCAGACGAGATCTCGGAAACGGGTGGAGCTATTGACTTGAAATTTGGTATGTGAATGTACATGTATCTTGCCCCGGATACGAATTTTATCGGGTCGCCGAGCCCGTGTGACGCCAGCTTCACGCATGCGCAGACCAGATCTCGGAAACGGGTGGAGCTATCGACTTGAAATTTGGTATGTGAATGTATCTTGCCCCGGATACAAATTTTATCGGGTCGCCGAGCCCGTGCGACGCCAGTTTCGCGAATGCGCAGCCCAGATCTCGGAAACGGGTAGAGCTATCGACTTGAAATTTGGTTTTTGAATAGCCCGGACAACGTAGCCCGGACAACGTCGGGTTCATCGGCTAGTCTCATATATATTTTGAAGACCTCTGTCTGTTTGTCTGTTTGTCTGTCATTTATACAAATCTACGATTCTCGACCGATCGGGACGAAACTTGGTACGTGTGTGTAGTTTGACCAGGCGGTCGTCGTTGTCGTATTGGCAAGCCCGTGCGAGGCCCGTGCAGCGCATGCGCAGACGAGATCTCGGAAACGGGTGGAGTCATCGACTTGAAATTTGGTATGTGAATGTATCTTGCCCCGGATACAAATTTTATCGGGTCGTCGAGCCCGTGCGATGCCAGCTTCGCGCATGCTCAGACCAGATCTCGGAAACGGGTGGAGCTATCGACTTGAAACTTGGTTTTGAATAGCCCCGACAACGTCGGGCTCATCGGCTAGTAGAATATATAATTAATTAAACTATATTTTTTAACTAAACTATATTTACTTATTTGAAATCTAATTTTGCGCAAAATCTTTTCCATGATAAACTTGTTGCAAATCATGTTGTTATTAGTGACAATTGTTATTTTCTTCAAAATAAATGTCGAAAAAATATTACAATTTTAGTCAAACTAGTCATAACCTATGCCACATTGCTTCTGATCATGTCACCTCATGCTCGACGTGCTATTGTCAATTAGTTACTACTTAGTGCATATCGTCATTTCACATGTACCTGTGGAGTTCCTAGTTACAAATGGTTTTGGATCATGCTGCGTTTTTTCTTGTTGGGACAATGGGTGCGTCTCAGGCAAATTTCCTTTGCCCTCTTCTCGTGGCGTTTTCGGACCCACTATATACGTTCTTGTTCGGCTACCTATATTACTTGTTCAGATTTTATAGTTATTATATTTTTATATAGAATATAGGTAGTCCATATCGCAACACCCAGTCTTTCTTAGTCCTTTCCTTGATGTTGGGGATATAAATTACCATTGGATCTGTAAGTTCCAAGGATTTTATATCTTCTACATCATCTACAATTACGACTCGCTAATCTATTTCAAATTTTGCGCTACCTCTCGATACAAGTTTCTCAGCCAGCGAGATCTGGCGAGATCTCACATGTAAACAGCCGAAGCACTACTTTAAAAAAAAGAATACGCATTGTTTATTTCAAATGATTGTGCAATAGTTCCAGATCAATCTACCAGCCAACAGTTTATAACTAAATTCAACCTGATACACATCCGTAAATGTTTTCCTCCCTATGTCTTTTATTTAATAATGCCGTTTGCAAGACGATCTCCTTTTTTCTACGGATCTATATTTTTTGATGCGCACGAACACGAAACTACGCAGTAAGTAATTCATTCCCTATATCTTTCTCACAAGGTGCAGACGCATATTTTACTCTATCTCACAACTTTTTCACCCACCACCTCCCCTTTCAACCACCTTCGCTCAGCCTGATCCATTATCTTTTGTTTCTTCCACCAGTTGTTTTGTCTCAATTCTACATTGGGAGCCTTTAAAAGCATACATTCTCTTTTTATCATCCAATATTTCTTTTCACAGATTAACTGGTGGGTGGGGACCTTTTCCATATCTTTCAGGTCTGTCCGGCTTTTCATTTTCATGTTTTTCGTTTCTCCCCGGTCTTTCCATTTAAGCCTTTTAGGCTTTTTGTACTCTTGTTACTTTTATTTGTTATGGCGTTTTCGGACCCACTGTATATACATTCTTGTTCGGCTACCTATATTACTTGTTCAGATTTTATAGTTATTATATTTTTATATAGAATATAGGTAGTCCACAACACCCAGTCTTTCTTAGTCCTTTCCTTCGTGTTGGGGATATAAATATAAAATGATTGGTCATAAAAGCGACGCCTAGATATATTTTATGCTACATTGAAAATAAATGAGCAAAAAGGGTTTACAAAAATTAGCCTGGAACCCTGAATACATATATTGTTGCAGTGGAATGTTTTATTCACCATTTTCATTTTTGTGGTTGCATGAGGGACAAGTCCATATATCATCCTTACTATCAATGCAGTGGAAATGAAACCACAACTTACATGACGCACACCCGGCCATGTTATCAACAAAGTCGGCATATGGCACAAACAGTGAAGACGGATCAGTCTACTCAATGAAGGCAATATGGGCTTATTAGATCACTGAGTTTTGGGAAAGCTGTGAACTCATTGTTTCTGAAGCATGTGATTAGGTGATTCTCATTTGTTTTACATCATAATATTTGTCCATGGACAAAGAGCCAATGCAGTATTCAACAAGATTTGCAATTGCGAAGAGACCACAATCGGATGTATTAGCTTGCTGTTGACACCCAACTGATATGACATTTAAATTGGTACTTTGATTTCCATATAATTGAGATAATTGTATTTTTGTTGATCTACTAATACAATTCCCATGAAGACTGTCGAAAATATATACAATCTCCTGTGCTGAAGGTTGACAGGACATGACCCAATGACTATGCCCAGTGTAGTGAATTTGGCCTGCTGGTGGTTGACATGGGTTGAAACCGCGATCTACGATACACCTATTCTCTTTTTCATTAAAGTGCGAAGTTCTCCCTGTGTCCTGTAAACCCCCTATTGAATTGAATTGAGTCCTTAGTATCGACAGAGTTGCAGTCATATGGTTGCTGTTTAGCCACTGATTATCTTGAATAACATCAAGGTCAGCAGTTTTCAAATTTAATTCTTCTATCCACATACCTGGGTCATTGAATGATTCAGAGTCAGAAGAAATTGTGATATTTCCACAATGACATTGGTCGCTACATGCGTTTCAACTTGTGTGACTGTACTTACTTCCCCGCTGACTTTGCTTACCTCAGAAGTGCTTGCTGTGGTTTCTGACATACTAACATTGGAATCGGGCTCGGCGATAACTTCTGTTTCGCCCGGACGATAGTCATTTGTTCTCGGTCTCTTTCGACCAGATTTTTTATCGGCTTTTTTCCTTGACTTTTTTGCCAATTGGGTCAGATTAAACTTACTGTTATTACCTGACTCTGGTTCCATACCTACCATGAGACGTGCAGGTATTATGTGGTAGCGAAGTGGATGGGCATTGACAAGTTTCTTTGGGAAACAAAGTAACTGCATAACGCTTATTTTCAGAGCCAATGACAACGAAGCAACCCATGCCTTTTACAAGTGTGATTTTATCATTTTGAATAACTGTTTTTGCAAGCGACAACTGACTTTCTTTTACTTACCTCTGGCTTCGGCGCGAATGTCGAATCGGGCGAAGAGTTTCTGTTCTTAATATGGTCTACAACATCATCTGGATCAAGAACGTCTGGCCAGATTACCTCATCTGGCTGGCGTGAGGCACTGACAAACTCCGGTTTCAATGTATAATTTCCAATTCCACAAAACCCCCTGAGCAGTTCGTTATAGTAATAGAATTGTATGTGGAAAAGACTCAGCGCAAAAGAATCAACAGGCATTTCAGTCCAATTATTTACGCATTTCATGACAGCGTTGAGTGATTCCGCTATGTTAGTGGTAACCCCAGAAAAGGGGTTGTAAAGATTCCACTGCTCGAGTACCCATTTACTTGCACTTTCAACTATCTAATTTGTTTGAGAAATTTGTCAAAGTAATTCAGAAAGGTTGAAGCCCATTTACTTGAAAGGGTCTCGTATGATTTGTCAAATTGTTCCCTGTTGTCGGATTGCATCAGGGCAGATACATCGGCAATATATACGGTTGCATCATCGGATGGCACCTTTTTATCTCTACCCCAATTTCTAACATCTTTCTTTATATGATTCCAACAGAACAATGGCTGCGAATTTGGAAATTCTGACCTAATTGCATTAGTTATTCCGGTTTCATTGTCTACGATTATTGGAAATGTTGTTGTTTTCAGACGTGGAATTATTTTGGTTAGACAATTCAAAAATCTAGTGTGTACTTCCTCGAATTTTCGTTTGTGGATCAAAAAGGCCACAGGTATTACAGGGGCTACTTTTGATCTGCCATTTAAAAAAAGATGATGTCTGAACATTATCGTACTTACATAAAAATCACCCAATTTGAATGTTGTGTCATATGACATCACGATGTCGCCGGTTGGTTCGATCTGAAGCAGCATGTCAAACACCTTCCAAGTACCTGGTTATTAGCCATCGATAAAATGTCATTTACATCACCTATACCTGAATATCTTTGTTAAACTGAGTTTTGGAGATTCTGCTGAACTGCCCCAAATAGAGTGCTGAACTGGATTTTGAACTGCTGAACTGGGATGTATGTCATTTGCACAACACTTACCCGACTATCCTCGTTAAAAATCGGTTCAACTGCGTTCGGGTAATCTGCTGAACTGCTCGATATGAACCGCTGAACGGGATTTTGAACTGCTGAACTGGAGTGGATGTTGCCCAAAAGGTTTTCTATCCATGTACCTGGTTATGTCCCATTAATTACAAGTCATTTGCACAACCTACAACCCGCCATCGTCGTTGCAATACATCGTCACAGCCATGTATTGCATCATCTTGCGTTCGTTTTCCGCCGATCGCGGCAAAAGTCCGGTCTTCGATTCTTTTAAAAAGATTTAACTCCTAAATTTTCTCTTGAGTGAGTGAGATGGTGTCTGTATAAACCATATCAATTATTATATAGATTGATTTGAATATCTGGCTAGTCAAAGTGGCTGAGATAGGGATTTCACACTTTTGACTTCAACTCCTATACCTATCCTCTGAAATCACTAAACCATTGTATATGGTAGTGAGAGCTCTTTATATGATGTGCATAGGGGCATTGTAATCAGCCGCGTCCGTCCATCTGTGCGTGCGTGAGTCTGTCTGTCCGTCCGGTTATAACTCCATTAGTGATCATCTGATTTGATTGAAACTTGGTATGTAGGTGTCTCAACCAAGAACACAGGTGCTCTGCAATTCTGGGTTTGATCCGATGTTCTTTTATGGAGTTATTTCCCTTTTTTCAACTTTTTTACTTAGAAAATTTCTCACTTTTTCGGTTTCCGGATGATATCTCAAGTTTGTATCCTTTAACCCTTTCAGTGCCAGGGGCCGATCTCATCGGCCCTAATTTATCGTCTGTAAAATCGGCCCTAAAAAATAAAAAAAATATAAAAAAATTTAGATTGTTTTGTTTTTTTGGTTGAATTATTTTTGGGTATGCTTAAGCATGCTATAGCGAATTTCAAAACAACTGGATAAAACCTTAGGGGCATGTTATAACTCAAAACTATCACCAAGTATTCATAGTAATAATTTTGATGCCCATGAAAAACGTAAGATTCCCTGGCACTAAACCTACAAAATAAGTCTGGCACTGAAAGAGAGTAGAATATAGAAAAAATTATTAAAATTGTAAAAAATTGTAAAAAATAATAACAAATGATGAAAATTTTCAAAATTTGGACACAAGTTCAAATTTTATGAACTAACTATACTTACCTGAGATATTCATGTGAATAAACTTTCAAAGCCCAAAGTTTCGCCATATTTCGTTCCGGAATCTATTCCGGAATCGAGTTTTTTTTTAAACCGTGGCTTGTGTCACGTGTTTCCAAAATACCACGAAATATAAATCTCATTCCCATATAGGCGTTTGACGAGCCCATGAGAACCCTGTCTGAGGCAGGGGAGGTTGGGTGGGAGATGAATATCTCAGGTGAGTCTAGTTAGTTCATAAAATTTGAACTTGTGTCCAAATTTTGAAATTTCATTTCACTAACTAAGACTTACCGTTCGATATTCATGTGAATATTGGCAGATTCCAAAGCTCCATCTGGGGCTGCAATCGAAGGGGTTCTTCATGAGGTGGAATCATCTCCATGTTGTGTTCAGAATTTTTTATACAGTTCACAACATCAACACTATACAAATGTACATATACACTCCTTCTGATATCCTTTCAGAAACAGGAACTTATATACATTTAACTGTTTGCTGGTAATTCTTCAGCATATATCAATTCACAGAGAGCATACAATGCTACGGGAATACCTTTCCCATAAAAATCGCCTGTGGAAGAATGTCAAATCATTGCAGGACATTCACCATCACATCCTGCAAATAAAAACGAATGAATGTAGAAGGGTGTTTCCAATCTGCACTGTCTAAAATAGATTTCATTTGTGCACCCTTAAACAAAGCCCATGATGGGCCGACGGCCCGTGTAGAGTGGCCCCGTATTGGTAAGGAAGACTGTGAATGACATGTAGGGTCATATGCCTTCTTTATTGTGTGAACAAGCCAACTTGAAATAGTTTGTGAGGAAACAGGATTATGTGGCCTATTAACGGCCAAAAACAATTGCCCCGTGCTGGATGTAGGCGATCGCAAGGTCTCAGTACGGTTCAGATATGTAGTAATAGCCCGACATGGGTCCAAGAATTCATTTTCCGAAAAAGGCTGGTATGAATATAATGGGACTAAGATGCGATACACGATCTTGCTTAGACAGACCATGTCTGATGAAACTGACCCCGCGTGTCTGAATATTCATGGAACCCGTACCTAATTTCAAAGACTGTATATCGCTACAACGACGAAAACTAGTGATTGCAATTAGGAAAACTGTTTTCCACGTCAGATATTTCAAAGAAGCCAGTTCTAATGGCTCAAAAGGAGGTGCCTGTAGCATCGCGAGGACGGTAGGCAAATCCCAGCCTGGTACAAGCTGACGAATAGGCGGTCTAGAATTAAAAACACCCCTGAGCACACGAATGATCTGAGGGTGTTGACCAATGGCAAAATTCTCGACAGGTGGCAACATAGCAGATAACATAGAACGGTACCCAGCGATAGTTCGATATTTCAGACCGTCGGTGAAAAGGCTCGACAGAAAATTGGCACAGTCAGTCAAAGTGGCAGTGTGGGGATCAATCGCCCTGCTATGACACCAACGGCGGAACCGGTTGAACTTGCACCCGTAGTCACGTAATGTACCCTTCCGCCACGAGGCAGCGAATAACTTTTGAGAGCCTTCAGAAAATCCTGTCGCTTGGAGGCGTTTGTCGACAGACGCCAGGCAGTCAAATTGAGCATTTCCAGGTTGGGATGCAGTACCTGTTCTGACATTGAGTCAAGAGATGGTCTAACTGTGGAAGTCGGACAGGGAAGTCGATAATGTTCTGAAGTAGCAGTGGATACCAAGATTGTTTCGGCCACATGGGAGCTATCAGTATTATCTCGCACTGATATTGTTGCAAGTGAGTCAGCATTCTGCCCAGAAGTGGGATCGGAGGGAAGGTGTAAGCAAAAAGATGATCCCAATTCAAAGTCAGAGCGTCTATCGCATAAGCTTGTGGGTGACGTTGCCAAGAGCAAAATATTGGACATTTTTTGTTGCTGAACGTGGCAAAGAGATCCATTAGAGGATGACCCCATTTGTGAAACAGTTGCTGCAGAACAGTGTGATTGAGTTCCCATTCTGTGTCCCGAATGCGATACCGGCTCAATTGATCGGCCCACGTGTTTAAGGAACCGGCAATGTGCACTGCCTGCAACGTCATGCCTTGACTGATGGATAATGCCACATTTCTTGTGCAAGATAGCAGAGAGTTTGTGACCGATTACCCCCTTGTTTGTTGACATATTGCATGACAGTCACGTTGTCTGTTTGAATCAGTATGCTCTTGTTCAGAAGCAGAGGGGAGAAATGTTGGAGGGCTAGAAACACTGCCTTCATCTCCAGAAGATTGATGTGCAGACATGTATCTTCTAACGACCAAGTCCCTTGTACATAGTGACATTTGAAATGGGCACCCCACCCCGTCAATGAGGCATCGGTGGTGATCATATCCAACGGAGGGACTGAAACAAGGGAGCTACCCTGAGCTATGTTTGCTGCTAGTTGCCACCATTGTAAATGCGGAACCAGCAATGGAGAAAATGGGATCATCTTGTCGTACATCTGGCTTGATGGTAGCCAGTGACGCAGAAGATACAGTTGGATAGGACGCATGAATAATCAGTTCGAGACAAGAGGCAATCCGACCTAATAGGTGAAGAAAATATCGTGCTGTGTTGCTCCCGGTTAGAAGGGAACGAACTGATTTCTGAAGCCCGAGAATTCGCTCTGGACACGGTGCGACAGAGCCCAAATTGAGATTGAAAAACGCCCCCAAATACACTATCGACTGTGTTGGTGTAAGATGGGATTTTGTTTCGTTTACCAAAAATCCCAGAGTTGTCAGGGTTTTGAGCATCAGGGATCTGTCTCGAAGTAGACCCTGACGAGACTGATTTAAACAAAACCAATCGTCTATGTAGATTATCAGACGTAAGCCTTGGCTTCGTAAGTAACCAGCTACTTGCAAAACAATTTTGGTGTACACCCGAGGTGCTGCTGTTTGGCCAAATACTAGTGACTTGAACTGATAGACTTGATAGCCCTGATTTTTTGTGCCGATGCAAAACCTCATGTACTGGCGATGAGCCGGGTAAATGCTGACATGAAAGTACGGGTCCTGTATGTCCACCGTAAATTCCCAATCGGCCTTTTGTACCAGTTCGAGAGTCTTTGTTACGGTATCAATTTTGAAATGCTCTTTCCGGATGTACAGATTCAGAGGTCGTAGGTTCAAGATGGGACAGAGTTGTCCGTTCTTTTTCGGAACCAAAAAGATGGTACTGTAAAAACCGCTGAGCGTTAAATGGTTCGGCACCAATTCTATGGCATCGAGTTTTAAAAGCTTTTCTATAGCGGTGTGTAAGACGACCTGTCTTGGCGTGATTACACGCGTGACTTTTATACCTTCGAAAGGTGGAAGTGTCCGAAAATCTAGCTTTTAGCCCTCGGCAATAATAGAGAGGGTCCACGAATCTTGCGTTATGTGTTTCCATTGAGGAAGAAATGCAAGGAAACGACCTCCGACCTGTACATCCGGAAAGGGAATATGAGGTATTACATTTAATAGAGTACTCACCGGTCTTAGTGGTCATGGCAAAGGTATCCCTAATAAGTTTAGCGACATTGTCAATGTCCAAAGGATCCTTCTGCACTTCCATCAGCAGCTTGGCCAGCGCCTGCTGCATGTACAATGTGACCGATATGCCCATGTGGTCTGCCGACTGACCACGGTAGGCTAACATCTCCATGCGTTTATACGGTTGTGTAACCAGACATTTTGCAGTCCTGGCAAATGGGTTTTTGCCATGCTTTTGTAAGCATCGTCCAACAAAGTCATCCAATGAAGGAACTTGCATGAAGGATTCCGTTTCATGATGAATAGGAAAGCTCTCAAAAGTTTCTTCTGCAAACGCAGTAACAGTCATGGGGTGTTCAGCCCGCCAGGATTGGTCCAGTACAGATTTTTGCGAACTTTCTAAGACCATTCCTTGTTTCCCTTCATTTTTTTTTTGTCAGAGCATCATCACCGAAGATGTCAATAAGTCCCTTGGCCAATAACATTGGCGCAGACTGGTCTACGCTGACATTTAACACTTCACTGGTGTTGTCAGCACATGCATCCACAATTGTGTCCATGTCTGGATAATGTGAACAGTCGGTCCCAAGACCAATAGATATCAAGTCATCGACATCAGATTCTGAATCAAGAGCAGCATTGTCTCTCTCCAAACAAGGGTTTGTTCGCCGACTAGGCTCCCCTCCCGAGTTCACAGCACTTTGAGACCCTGTTTTAGGCATCTCCACTGTACTCGACGGACCTGCCGTAGTGTTGCCGCTAGAAGTAGCCCGACACAGAGTGAGAATGGTGTCGAGTTGACCACCGAATTCCGATCGAAAACTGTCCAGTTTTCTGTCAACTCGTGTCTCTAAAGCATTTAAGCGCGATGTTCGCCGCTTATTTTTAGCACTAGCAGGTACCTTAAAGGGGTACTGTACGCCAAATGTTGTTGTTGGTTTCTATAGTCTCCGAGTCGGAGAATAAGGTAACAATTTTTCCATTATTTGAAAGTCTGTTGAGTACGAAGTCATGTTACGGATGACAAATTTACCGGAATGCAAAAATACAAATTGTCGTTGTCGAGTAATTTTTGTAAAGTTTTCAACCAAATGAATCAAATAAAAGTTATATTATATGCATACTAGTCCCATATAATCATTTAAGTTATTGTATCGTCGCTAGTCAGTGAGTGGCTTGAGTGTTCTCCCCGTATCATCATAATATTTTAAGCGATCGTGTGTGGATCGGTTTAAAATCCAGTATCCCTCAATTACTGTTTTTGATTACGGTAATTCGTAATTTAATTGACGCCATTTTATGGCTCCAGTCATAAATTCAATTTATATCAAATTATTAACTTTTAAATTATTAAATTTTAAGATAGGCTATTAACCTGAGCGTTTACAGAATACATCTTCGACTCAAATTACTTATGTTTCTATATATTATCGATATTAGATCGTTGTTGTCACCGGAAATTTAATGAAAATGGCGTACAGTACCCCTTTAACTGGCGAAGTGTCGGAGGCAGAATTTCCACTAACTTCCGACATAATGTTTGAGTAAGAGAAGAGATGTCTTCACTCGTCAAACTCCAATGAAAGAATGAGATTTATATTTCGTGGTATTTTGGAATCACGTGACACAAGTCACGGTTTAAAAAAAAACTTGATTCCGGAATAGATTCCGGAACGAAATATGGCGAAACTTTGGGCTTTGAAAGTTTATTCACATGAATATCGAACGGTAAGTCTTAGTTAGTAAAATGAAATTGTTAGGCCAATGCATTCTCTTATATATGCGAGGCGACCTATGGTCGACTCGCATATATAAGAGAATGCATTGGCACAGGGTATATGGGTTGATACAAAAATCGGACCTGGCACTGAAAGGGTTAATTGCAAATACTGTTTCTATGTGGATCCGTCATATCAAGATACAGGTTGACTTCGAACTTGAGTTTGATCCGATGATATTTCCGTAGAGAAAATTCAAGTTTTCTTGTGTTTTCTTTGGTTCCGGATGGTAACTCAAGTTTGGATTGTTTAATTGGAAATTCTGTTTTTTTGTGGGTCGTTCAATTCAAAATACATGTCATCCAATGATTTTTCCCAGAATTATGGGCCTTTCGACTGAAAAACATTTTTTATAATTTTCGGTATGAGAGTACCTTCATGGTGTAATCAACTCCTCCTACAGTTTTGATCGTAGATATTTGAAACTTCAGAGTATTGTTACCCACATATTGGAGATGTGCAACATGTATATAGACGACGGAAAAATTATTTCTTTACGGAATTATTAACCCTTTCGACTTAGAACAATTCAACATTTTTTTAATTTCTTTAACAAAGCGGCATAGACTTGCCACATTTTCGGGAGACACTGTGGTCGGCATAGTCAGGGACTAAAATGTAAACAAACAATTATGTTCTTCCTTTCGGAAAAGTTTTCCGGAAAAGAAGAGGACGTTTGCAGATTGTTATCTGATTATCCTCCGACGTTATCGGAATTTGAGTTTCCTTTCGGAATTTATGGGAATAATTGCGGAATTCACCCCAACATTTTGGGAATTTGAGTTTCCTCTTTCCGAATATTTGCTGAATTACGGGAATTCGCCCCAAAGTTTTCGTTTGAATGCAGTAGGTCTATGAATATTGGCTTCGTTCGTTTATTTATAAAAATAAAAACATTCCTCCTTATCAATTCTACGTGTGGCTTCATCTGGCAGTCTGAACGTGTTTTAATTCACAACTCACGAGTCATGTATGTATATAAACATCCTGACATGTACTCAGATAACTTTGACAAGAGAGAGCGCAACTAACAATATAACAAGTTCCATGTCACTGAACAAGTGCATGGGGCTGACCAAGTTATTTCCAAATTGTGTTTGCTACACAGCAATGATGTCAACACTGTTTACATTGTCAACACTGTCCACTCTGTAGAGGTCCTTGCAAGGCATTACCGAAGTTCAAAGAAGTCGCCGTTAATTATCGCTTTCTACTTACTTACCATATTTACAAGCGGACACATAAAATTCTTTCACTTTCATGTTTATCTTTAATAAAGTTTCATGTCATAATCTTATTAATCATGCATCACAATTATCGGCCAAACTAAATTAATGACTTAGTTATCACCAATGTCAAATTATGCCAGTTACGCTAATTGGATGAAACTAATTAAGTTTCACACCTGAAATATGGCCGGGGAAAGTTGTCTTCAGCCCGAGTCGTCTCGGTATTCTGTCACGAGTTATCTCCGACCGAGTCGTCCCATTCCCTCAGAGCAGTGCTCCCCACCCCCCAGGGATATGTGAGTTGATTTTGATGTCCGATCACCACAACATGATTCAGATGAAAGGAGTGAGCCAATTGGGTATCCACCATTTTGTCTGCTGGTGAAAGAACTCTATTTGAATTCGAGTTGACAAAAGTGTGATTCATTTTTTTCAAATAGATGAGAGTAGATTCACGACCGACCAATAATTCGTGATTCGTTTAGGGGTGCCACGATTAATCGTATAATCGATGAACCGTTGATAAAGCCGATAATCGATTACCATTTATTTCGGATGTCAGAAAATGCCGGGTATTACAACTGGGTATTATTGAATACTGTGTTTGTTTTACACAGTTTAATCAACAGTGTTAACATACTTTGATCGCATATCAAAGTGATTCCAATAACATGAGTATTACTAATATATGTTCTAAACAGTCGGCAGTTCATTTGATGATGCGACATGGTTTCTCATCGGGTCGTTGTATATTCTACAAATTGGCGGCACTACAGATTTGAATACATTGCGACATCGTTGTATATTTATACTTTAATGGTGGCACTATGTCTTTGAAATGTGCCAACTGTCACCGTGTTCAATGAACTGAATCTGATTGGACCAATGGGAAGTTGATTGACATTCTCTCTAAAACCATGGAACCAATATATACGGTATTTTAATCAAAGATGTTCTCCGCAGTGTAATTGCGAGTGTACTTTGTTTGCATAACTGAAAATGTGTACTTAGAAGTTACTAGTAAAGGCTATCGCATATCGTGTGGTGAATGCTGAATGAAACTGACTATTATCAAATACTTAGCTTGTTCTGAGTCCTGCAGTTTGCAGGTGGGGGCACACGTTTGTGATTGTTAACCACGCTCTGGAAGTTTGATGAAACTTATAGTTTCCGTAACATTTGATTCTTTTTTTTAGGAACCACCGGCGGTCCATCGTTCATTTCTACTGTGCTGGTATTCAATACATTGTGCTCATTAGTCATTAACCCTTTAGCCCGCAATCCGGCCTAGTAATCTGATAAACCGGCCGCCTAGTAATCTGATAATCCGGCCGCAGCCGCCCAGATAAAAAAAATCATGACCAGTCATATTTCAACCCAAATATGTCATAATTGTTCCTGGAAACAATTGTCATTTTTATTTATATCAATTAATATAGTATATATACTATATACACGAACATTTGTCTACATGAAATGTGATGTTTGATGGTCCTTTTGTTGTGTTTTATGTAACCCAAACTCCCGTGGTCGGGAAAAAATAATTAAAACATGGACGGTGCAAAATATGAAAAGCTATCACTGTTTCTGGCGCAAATACCTCATATATTTGAACAATATTGTAATGTTATAGATAATTATGTGTTATAGGCCTTATATTAATATCCATGTGGTCCCTTTTAAAAATATTTTGTTTGTTTTGTTCGCGTTTTCAACGAGTGTACTCGCCAATGCGAAATCATCGCAAACCCGAACCGTCTGTTACCAGGGACGCTATGATGCTTCCATTCATATTAAAATTCAGAAGTCACAAAAATGCAAATCAAGTTTTTTTAAATATATAATATGGGTCATTTAATTATATATAACTCAGTCTTTTGCATTTATGATTTTATCTGAACCTAATTTTAATAGAAGCTATTTAATATAATTTTATATGAACTACGCCGAAGTTAAATAATCTCCATCCGCAAACGTAATTCTCAGAATCTCTCCCTAAGTGCCACCGCACACGCTGCGATTAAAATCGTAAGTGGGGAAAATCGCAGGAGGAAGCACCAATGCGCATGCCCACGACAATATCGTAGCCAAATCGTAGCAATCAAGCACTGTTTGATTTTACCAGGAAAATCGTGGCGTGACCTTGGCAACGCACGCGATCGTAGCTGTCACATGACCACTGTCGCACTGGTCATGTTGTAAATACCACGAAAAGAAAACATTCAAAAATGGCGCAAAGTTTACAAACTTCTTGCACTTACAAAAACGAGGCCACATTGGTGGAGATGTGGCACGGCATGGAGTGCAGGCCTATACCACATATCAGGCACCCAGATAGCACACATACGTTGGGCCAACGTTGGAATAATTACGTTGGCCCAACGTCGGCTTTTGTGGTTGGTACGACGATGGCCCGACGTCGACTTGCGTTGGAATAATTACGTTGGCCCAACGTCAGCTTTTGTGGTTGGTACGACGATGGCCCAACGTCGACTTGCATTGGAATAATTACGTTGGCGCAACGTCGGATTTTGTGGTTGGTACAACGATGGCCCAACGTCGACATGCGTCAGATTTTGCACGTTTCAAATATGGCTACGTTGGCCCGACGTTGGACAACCAACGTTGGGGCAACGTTGGTTTTACCGCTGGTTTAACGTTGACTCGACGTTGAAAACATAACGCACTAGGCGATATGTGAGGTTAGTAGGTGCGATAGATGTCGACGTTGGACCAACGATGGCCCAACGTTGGTCATAGTGTGGAGAAATCGGTCGATTACGTCGTAGCGTCATTTTAACGTCATTCTTAACTGGTCGCGTGTTTCTTTTTCAAATAACGCTTTGGTTTATTGACTGAACTTGCATTTGTGTTCTGAGTGCTGAGTGAGCTTCTCGGTTTAATGGATTATTATTTGGATAATGCACCACGGAACACCATCACCAGCTATAGGGACCCGAAGAAGTACCGGTAAATACTTTAGTTGAGAATATCATGCCGAACGATAAGCGTGCGTTGTCGGATTCATTTCCTCCACAACCAACTTAAAGTTTGAATTTGAAGTTTAACCCTTCAATTGTCAGAAACGAAAACAAATAAATTTATGTCAGTTTCGTGTGATGGCATCCGACTGTATGAGGAAGAAAATGTCATTCTAATTACTATCTAAATTTCACGATCCATGTGTGATAATGCATGGATTTAGGGACATGGCGGCAGGGGTGTTGCACGTGTGTTTCGCATCCCCCCACCCCACCACAACTTTGGTCAAAATTGTCAACAGTTGGATATTTCATACATGACACAACATTAGTTCGCACGGTCACACCAACAATATTATAGGTTGAGATTGTTCTCGTAGTTTGATTTTCCAACAATTATTAATTGTTTATGGAACATCATTTGCCCATTGTCCTACTTTTGGTAAAAAAAATTGACTGAAATGGCATCAGTTGGAAATTTTACGACCTTAGGGTGGGGGGGGGGGGGGGGTCTCAGATTGGAAATTTCCAACAATTGGAATTCTTGAGGCCAGTCTAAATGTTAGGAGTTTGCTATTTTCAGGTTCGGATCTCAAAATGTTCTCAGTGTATTCCGTTCCTCTTCTGGTTGTGGCAACAATACTACTGATCCATTTAGAATAATGCTAACATCCAGGCTGTGAGGGGCCAGTAACTTTTGGGGAAATCAAATCCCAAAGGGGGGGGTGCAGTTGAAAATTCCAAGGTGGATGCACCCCTCCCCAACGCTGAAACCCATCTAGCCACGTCCCTGTCATGGATTTCCATGGATAATTAAGTTCAGCCTACGACCCGTTCCACTTTCAGTTGTATACCCTATAATAGGCTATTATGCTTATAGCTGTTGGGGGGGGGGGGGTGTACGTACTACCAGAATAGGAATTTACGATTGCACCACCCCCTTTCGTTGTATAAAATGCTCAAGCTGCAAACCAGAGTTCAGTCCCCTCGCTACGGTGTCTGACGCCCTGTTATGTAGGAGATTGATTTATGCATGGAGTTCGAACAACCTCCCCTTAAATCCACTTGT
>CP136067.1:66257373-66370500 GCA_032622095.1 Siphonodentalium dalli | reverse complement strand
GTTTACGTCAAAGAATCACGTCATATTGATACGTTGTGTCAATGTTCACATGACTGGAGCTGTTGGAAGGAAGTTATTACGTTGTCACACTGTGTCACAATTAATTATTTCAGCTGTAGTGTGGGCCTATAATCGTAACGTTGAGTAATATTAGGATTTATGTATTTGGTTGGGGTCAATTTGTGTATTGATGCATCCCCCACAAACGACCAATGACTACATAATGGACGTTGTCACTGTATTAAGTGCTGCGTGTCCCCTAAAACATAAATTTGAACACCCCCCCACCAATAATAGACATGATTAGATATTATTGGGCGGGTAATTTAACTTTTTGGGGATATGTGGGACGTGACGGCATGCAGGGGGTGGCGACATGCACAACTTTGGAAAATTTTTTTATAATTTTGGCGATACATATGGGGCATTTTTTACCAATAAACAAATATTACCCATCCCATATTTTGTCTGAGGTATTCATATCAATTAATTACTTGGCTTGGGGCTCAGCAAGCTACCAACTGAAATAGTTTGTTGTTCTAACCAGTAGGCCTACATTTAGAGCAGTTTGGCAGAAAGGCGGTCTGCTATCAACATGCTGTTGTCAAGCCCCCACCCAAGTTGTCCACACGCGCCTGACAGTAAGAATTTAATATCTGTGACAATGTGGGTTGGAATAAATATGGTAATGTGTGCAAAAATGGATGTGGCGACAGGGGTTTGAACATTGAGGTGTTACCACCCCTCCCCAATTTTTGTCAAACTTTTCAACATTTTGGAATTTTCAATAACTTAAATTAATGTTGTGTCAGTCATGAAATGCCATACTGTTGAACATTTTGGTCAAAGTTAATGGGCGGGACAACCTTACCCGTATTGTACCCGACCTGACAGTAAGATTGCCCACTCTAGGAGGTTGTGGGTTAGAACAAATAATTAGGGTGATCGCAACATGGATGTGGCGATAGAGGTCGAGGTATTACCCCTCCCCCCCCAGATAATTTCAACATTTTAAATTTTCAATAACTTTATAAGTTGAACATCTTAGGCAAAATCTGTTTGAGATCATTTCGATAGTTTACATTTCCAAATTTCTAATGAGTATCGTTTTGGTCATTATTATGCGGTGAGCTAATTTCAAGATTTGGAATTTTCAATATCATAAGTTGAATTTCAGGCAAAATCTTTCTGAGATCGTCTGGATAGTTTCGGTTCCCAATAGATATGTAATATTTAGAGTACATTATATTATTTTCTACAAAGACTATATTATAGCTATTAAATGGTAGTGGGTTGGATTTCAAACTCAGCATCGAATGGGAGACCAGATGAAACTTGGTCAAGTTGGGAAAACAGATTGGTTCACGGGTGGTTGCAATTTAACCCCTCAAAAAAGGAAGGCTTCTGTCAAAGTCCCTGACATATTACACCCCCCCCCCCCCCCCCCCCCCCCCCCCCGTTCTTCAAACCCCGTTCTTCATATCCATTCCGATTTGTCACCAAATGCTGAGATTTTTTATAAAGCAAGTTTTCAAAACCGCTGTTTAATATTCATCGTACTAGTAAATGGGCATTGAAACACAAACACTCTTTATCGTTGATGATACGGCTGACATCAATTGCGAATTTACTAATATGTTCGGTCTCATATTTGCTGGGGAAAATTTCCAATGAGCAGAAACTTACCATGCGCTGGCTCTTGTGGGATTGATTGACAGTTTTGCTAGAAATTGACACCGACGAGAGTGAGCAGTACGTAGGCTAACGAGTTTTGAGAATCCGTGACCAATTGGTTGATTGAGACGATCCTGGGTATTGGGTATATAAGATAATTACCTGCTGTTCTCAGAGATATTCATGAGTTGAGAAAAACTTCGCGCGCGCATAAAACCTCCGCCTACCGCCGTCGGTGTCATCAGCAGGTGCTCAAGTCCTTCCAACTCACGAATTCCTCGAGACCAGTATATGTAACGATTACGTACCACGTGCAAAGGTATGGTACCTATATATACTATCGGATTAATGCATGTAGGAATTTCCAGGATTGGTCTGGTTCTTATATATCAAGATGTGTACAGTGTGTGACAATGTCAAGCTGCACACAGAAAATGCATTGGGCTAACGTTATTCTCTGTTTCTTTCAGGACTTATTTACTTGCTATCCTGTTTCTGGATCTGGATATTTTGTGTATAAGCTACGGTACTATACAAGCGGATTCGATCAAAGTTTACTCGTCTGTCGAAACCATCAACGGCTTGGGGATATAAACTTACATGTACCAGTATTCCAGCATGGTCTATATCGTGTTGCACATCGTTATATTGTGAATATTATTGCACGACTGACACCAGCGCGACCGACATAACACCATGTACGACATGAATTCGTCAATTTATGGTTATTCACTTGGATGGAAATTCTTACTTGTCCTGTGTTGTGCATTCAATCAGATGCAAAAAAAAATTGGCATTCATCGGTGTATCGATAATCGGCACTGAAAGGATGATGTGTGTTCATCTTGTTGTGGCAGTTATACATCTGATACATCAGTTATTAATAACGTAATGATAACCTATGAAAATGGTAAATTCCAGATATTCAAGGAGGTGAATATAAAATGGTTTCTCTCACGATTTGATTTCTTCAGAAGAATTGTCAATCCATGTCCTACAAAACAGTTGCTTCATACAAGCCAAGTTCCTGCATACATATATGCATGAGCCATGAGTACACTGAATCCAGTTCATGACAGATCATGGAATGATGAAAATATTATATTTCATAAAATATGTTGGGTTTTGTATACATAAATTAATCTTTATGGATCCATGGGTTTTATTTCTCCCAGATAAATCATTCCAACATATGCAACAAGTGGCATACATATGTGCATAGATACAAATAAGCTTAGTAATTGCTCATTTCATAATATGTCAACAGATAAAATTAATTGCTGTACATGCATGTATTGAATTTATATAATCAGAATCTACAGTATTATGGACTAATTAGAAAACGGATTGCAAAAACGCGATATTCTTTCTTATGTGACATTGTATATCACCATGCACAGAGTTCCCTCTATATAATAGCACTGGTACGTAAATGAGCAATTACTAGGTTTAATTTAATCATATGTACTTTGAGCCGTTTCAAATTTTGCACATCTACACCAGATCACCCATCCAGAATAATGATGTTCGAAGAAGATGTAACCTGACCAAAGTTTTAAAGCCACATAATGTTTGAATATTTTGTTCCCAACATTATCGAGAGCACAAAATCGCAAATTAAGCTGAAATAAAGACATTTCTTTTGTATGGTAGAGGGATATATAAGCTAACAAAAATATGTAGCATTTTCGATAACTTTATTCAGGAGACCAATAAAAAATATTTTTCTTTAGAGAGTAGATGGTCAAGATTATTAAAATCAACAACTAATGACATGTCATTTTGTCTTTATTTAAATCGGCATACACTTTTTTTCTATATGTTTCATTTTATTCTGGTTTCATATTTGTGAAATTGAATGTTGTTTCCAATTATAATACTTTGAAGTTGCAAACATTATGTGGGACTTTAAATTTATTGGTATGTTGTATCTCATCGGATGTTAATTTTATAAGGACGCCCTAATGTGAGGGAAATCGACCCTACGAATGGAGCATCGATCCGTCCCTGTCAATGCCCCAAACACAACGTTGGCCCAACGTTGCCCCAACGTCGTATTCTTAGTGGAATTCACCGTTGATTCGACGTCGTTTCAACGTCGGGTGCCCGACGGCGCACCAACGTCGAACCACCGTCGAGTCGACGACGGGATCCGACGTCAAGCCGATGCCGAGCCAGCGGCAACAGCCATAGTTGGCCCAACGTTGGATGCCAATGTTGATAGTCAATGATAGAAATGACGTTGGCCCAACGTCGTATTATTAGTGGAATTCACCGTTGGTTCGACGTCGTTTCAATGTCGGGTGCCCGACGGCGCACCACCGTCGGATCGACGTCGAACCACCATCGAGTCGACGACGGGATCCGACGTCAAGCCGACGCCGAGCCAGCGGCAACAGCCATAGTTGGGCCAACGTTGGATTCCAACGTTGGCCCAACGATAGTTGGCCTAACGTTGGATTCCAACGTTGATAGAAAATGACGTTGGCCCAACGTCGTATTATTAGTGGAATTCACCGTTGGTTCGAAGTCGTTTCAACGTCGTGTGCCCGACGGCGCACCAACGTCGGCTCGACGTCGAACCACCGTCGAGTCGACGACGGGATCCGACGTCGAGCCGACGCCGAGCCAGCGGCAACAGCCATAGTTGGGCCAACGTTGGATTCCAACGTTGGCCTAACGATAGAAATGACGTTGGCCCAACGTTGGCCCAACGTGGGTGTGCTATCTGGGCAAGCAGTAGAAGGCTGCCGCAATTGTTGAAATTCAATTGGGGCAGCTGAGCCTGTTGAGTTGACAGGTACAAAAATGTCAAAATTAAAAAAAATATTCAATTTCACTTGAACTTTCAACATCAACTTGTTAGTTTAGAACATTGAGATACATGCCATATGTATTTAGTTGCATGATGCGGAGAATGTGCTATAACATTTTGCTATCATGTGATCGAATCAGATCGATCACGTTGATAAAATCGTAGCTGCAAACATCGCAGCACCCGTAGCGTCTGCGGGCAAGCTACGATTTCTCCACCTACGATTTTCCCCACTTACGATTTTAATCGTAGCGTCTGCGGTGGCACTTAATGACGTAAGTGCGCCCAATATATCGGTGTGCGCCACCGGTAAAAAGCCAAAATGAGATCCCAATGAGATCGCAGTGGCGCGATCGGAAATCGTTCGATGGCAGTTTTGCGAATTTATGAATGACTTTTTAAAAAATAAATTGACCAAATATGTACATGTATATGTAACGGGGGTTTTAAGTGGTTAAAGTTAGTTTGAAAATGCCGACTTCGGAGGAAAACAACGCAATTTCTCCTCCGAAAAAAGGGAGGTTGTTTCATGCTTTTAATAAATATTCGTCCTCATCTAATGATTTATTTGATGAGTTTGACGGGCTTGTGCCATTTGATTGTCCATACAGGGCCTACGATGATGAAGATTTTGAATGTTCATCTGTATCCAGCGTTTCCACCATTTCGTATGTGTCTGACCAAGATGATGCCACTTCCGATTTATTTGATGAGTTTGACCGTTTTGTTGACGGGCTTGTGTCATTTGATTGCCCATATGGAGACTACGATGACGAAGATTTTGAATGTTCATCTGTGTCCAGTGTTTCGTCGGTGTCTGACCAAGATGATGCCACTTCTGAATATACAAATAAATATTCGTCCTCATCTAATGATTTATTTGACCAATTTGACCGTTCTGTTGACGGACCCTACAAAGATGAAGATTTTGAATTTTCTTCTTTGTCCAGTGTTTCATCCGTTTCGTCGGTTTCTGACCAAGATTGAACTCATTGCTCCATTTTACCACAATTGTTTTTGTATTAAATTAAAAAAGTAAAGAAAAATAGTGTACAGTCAGATAACATACTGTGTTATAACATTCAAGTTTGTGAGTGATAAATATAGAAACCAGACATCCGAATGAAATGAATCCTATTGTATATATTCGTTCTAACAAAACAGTACAAAGTACCAGTACCTTTCATAATTTGCAAGTAGAACAAATGCTAATGGATCCTAATTGTATTCTATTCACTTCAATCATACTTTTGTGGTTCTGTAATTATTACACACCAACCAGTGTAAATAAATGGAAATGACCATAAGGCCAAAGAAAATTAAATATGTGGCTCGCCAATACGCCAACGACGACCACCTGGTCAAACTAAACACACGTACCAAGTTTCGTCCCGATCGGTCGAGGTGTTGGTATCTGATGCAAAAGACGAAATTGTGAGTGTTGGTTTGTAACCGTGATTTCTGAGAAGCATTATGCCTATATCCACACTAACTACCCCCCTAAGCCCTGACCTAAGTGTCATACATACTATAACAATGATGTTGTAAGAGTACTATGGCATCCAATAAATCTCCCCGCATAGGAAACCACTCAAAAGTATTGTTCCCGTATATCTCTCTGCAGATGCTAATAACGTTGAATGGTAAACAAACGCTCTTTATAGCGATGCATCAAAAACAAACGCTCATTAAATTATCACTTGATTAACCACCGCAGTGCCGTTGTTTGTGACTGAGAGTGGAGAATGGGTGGTCTGAGCTTCTCCAAAACTCGACGCCGACGGTGGTCCGTGGGATTTTACCTTTGGATAGGAAGTTTGGTCTCTATCGGTCAACCGCTTTTCGATTCTATAAAGGACAGACAGACAGACAAACAGAGGTCTTCAAAATATATATGAGATAATACAATCAATCAATCACCATATTGGTTAGTTACTTTGTAATTATGTGAAGAAAAGTCAAAAGGAAAAAAAATGTGAACACGTTTCTGTGAAAGGTACACCAACTAATGAAATTAGTAATAAAATGAAATATGCACAAACAATGTTTAGTCGTCAACCATATAATGTAGAATGTTTGTCCCAAAATGGCAAAAAATTCTACATAACACACCTATTTACACCATTTCATATTGGAATAGTTAGAAAATAGACATCATGGAAAAATAACACAGAAAAAAAAACAGCATCTTCACCATCGGTTTTAGTTAGGGTTTAATCCCGGGAACGGGATATCTCCCGTTTCCCGGGGTCCCATACTCGTTCCCGTTTCCCGGAATATGATTTTTAGGAACCGGGAACGGGGTGAATTGTTAACATGTCTTGTATATCATACATCAGGGGACACCAATGGCACATAATTCTGTTTAATTTTCCATGCACAGCGCACAATGCAATATATATGTTATATATCTGCAAATTCTACATAAAATGTGAGTAGTATTGACCACACTATTGTCTAAGGGTTAATTACTTTAGGTCTGGTCTCATGGCCCATGCACAGCCATGACTTCACGACACAAGCTCACGAGTCACAATGTAGTGGCATGAACTAATCGTGGGGAAACGAGACTTTTTACAACGTGTATCAAATTATCAATAAGCCTTTTTACTGGTTCGCGATTTTCAAGATGGCCGATGGTTCCATATGGTCCGATTCCTAGCTTTTTATCCAACCCACCGGTAAAAGGTCAAAGTTGAGAAGTAGCATCCATTTCGACCATTTGTAAACATTCGACAGCTGAGTGCGAGAATTTTTTATCAACATTTGTTGGCTTAATTTCATTTATTCTGAGTGCAACTACGTGTTTAAGAATTGTTTTGTGGCCATGTCATCTATAGAGTTAGGATCTGGTGACGATGCAGACATTCAGACGCCCTTTTTTGTCAACGAACTTCCCATAAGTTACTGATAAATAGCGAGTTCTTGCGTTAAAAAAATAACTCAAAAACATACGTGATTCATCCAATCCATCTACTGTGCGAAACCTATGTATCGTATGTATCCAGGGTGAGTGTTTAAATAGTTTTATGAAGTTCTCGCACCTGCGATACGATAACGACCTGTTGCCATTTTATTTTGGGAATTCCCAGACTGGAGTCATATGCTAAACATAGATGCTACTTGTTAACTTTGACCTCCGGAGACCAAATGGCGGATTCGCCGCGAGTAAGTGAAATCACTTATTGCGGCGATGTTGTGTTAGCAATCTCAAGCTATTGTTAGCGACACATGGTGAATGTACACACATGCAGTTGCTTGAATGGGCGGTGTATGTCGTAAATAGACCGTGATGCACGCGCTGTTCTGCTGATGTCGCATTCTAATTTCCGTGAGAGCAAATCGTTTCATGCAAGTTGCAAACTTTGTGAGTCTTGTGAATGTCAGTGTAGAAAGAGTCCAGTTAGAATATTATAGCCGTACATTACGAGCTTCCGTTATAACGCAAGTTATGCAACATAGACATAATGTACAGCAAAATGGCTAATATAGACTGACAAGTCATTGTGCGGAACATGCAGTGCGGAACATGCAGCCGACATCTTCTACTTTGATATGGTACCTAATTTCTCCGTTTGTAAAAAAGATAAATAAAAACAATGTCTGGTCAAAACCGCTCCTCTAAGTACTCTGCATGCATGACTACGCTCATATAGAGATCATTCTACACAAGTTCAAATAATGTGAACTGTTTCATGTTCTGACAGGTAAGTTTACAACATAAAAAAGCAGTGCAGCTAATATACTTCTTAGTTAACATCGATCCTCGGTAAATACCGTATTCCACAGTGTAGGTGAATATCCCAGCCCGAGGTTGAGTTTGATTGGCATCCTTTACAATCATGGAATTTCTCAAGGGTAGTGGGTTCGAACCCATGTTCAGTCTGATATGCTTCCTAACTCTCGGTGAAAGGACTTCCTTTTTAAGCTGAGATGGTTAGGTCGTGGATAAGTCACAGTCTGGGCTAGACGAGGTTGGCATGGGTTTGAACCCCGGCATGAATGAAAATCGGAAACGATTTTCAAGCTTGATTTGGTTTGAGAGACATCTCAATGTACCACTCCGATTGACACATGGCCATTTCAATAAGAAATTCTATGCTGTGGAGTTATTTAAGCATACCGATGCTGGTAAATAAATTAAGAAATCGCCATTAAATAAATAAAGAAACATATTTCTTTCAAAAAGGTGGGAAGTGTTTTCTCCTGTTTTGAGTCTAATTGACAGTATAAGCTATTTGCACAGTACAGAAGTTACTCTCCAATGTTGATCCATAACTCCATGCCCAGTGCTTTGAAGCCACTGACAATCCGAGCCAAAACACTACCAAACACAGACACCTTGTAAAAATTTATATGTTATATTAGGCGGATAATTAGTTGTCAGACATCTCCCTTAAACCGATTTGATGTTCGAAAGGTTTAAAATAAAAACTTTCTTTCACTGTCCTTGAAGTTGGTGAACATTATATATTTGTCACCCATACATGCTTGCCTTGAGGGCTGATTTAAATGCTCCGTTATAATAATAATATTTGTATAGCGCTTATCCCCAATAAGCGGGCCCTAAGCGCTTGACATAAACATAAACATGAAATATAAATATACACAATATCAAAGTCACTTTCTGAAACGCCGCGCAAACAAGTAAGTTTTCAATGACTTTTTAAAGTCGTCAAGAGATGGTGACTCTTTTATGTTCAATGGCAGAGGATTCCATGGATTTGCGCATGTTACTTTGAAAGATCGGTAGCCAACCGTGATCAAATTAGCACCAGATGGTGTCAAAAGAAGTTTGTCCTCTGAACGAAGTGATCGGTGTGGGACATACTGAACAAGGATATCACTGAAGTATGCTGGAAGAGCTTTTGAGTCATGGATTGCTTGATATGCATATGTAACAAGTTTATAAATAATCCTATCTGTCACAGGTAGCCAATGTAATTCTTGCAACATTTCATCTATGTCGTCAGATCTTTTACGACACAGAACTTTCCTTGCAGCAGTGTGTTGCAGATGCTGAAGCCTGGTAATTTGGATAGATGGTATACCAGTCAAAAGAGAGTTGCAATAGCCAAGTCGACTGAGAATCAGAGATGAAGCAAGTTTTTTTAGCTGAGTCAGTGTTTATGTATTTCCTCATTTGACCCAGTTTTCGAAGTTCAATGTATATTGTCTTGCATATCTGGCTAATATGTGATTTCATAGAGAGTGATCTATCCAAAACTACACCAAGGTTCTTCGCGCTATCTGAGAAATAAACTTGGTTACCATCAATAGTCATAACATCTATGCCCACCTTTTCTATGTATGACGGCTTAGACACCCACATTACTTCAGTTTTGTCACTATTTAATTTTAGTTTATTAGCCAACATCCACGATTTCACAGAACTGATGCAGTTTTCCATTACAGTGAGAAGAAAATAGGGGTTATCACCAGAAATGTAAAGCTGAGTATCATCAGCATACATGTGCGCAGAGACACTTTGTCTCCTGATGATCTCACCAAGTGGTTTGGTGTAGATTAAGTACAAGACAGGCCCCAAGACAGATCCCTGAGGGACTCCATATTGCAGATGAAAGGTTTTGGAAAACGCACTGAACACGATTAGAGGGATATGAACCGAACCACTTGAGCGCGCTGTCAGATATCCCAAAAGAAATATCCAGTCGCTTCAACAGTATTTCGTGATCAAGAGATCGAAAGCTGCGCTCATGTCAAGCAGGGTTACTAGTGAAAACTTGTTATCATCACTGGCAAGAAGAAGGTCTGAAGTGATACACAACAATGCAGTTTCAGTACTGTGACCAGGTTTGTACTCCGACTGAAACTTTTCCAGAAGCAAATGTTTCTCCATATGATTTCTCAGTTGTTTGAGGACAGCTTTTTCTAACAGCTTTGAGACGAATTGAAGGTTTGAGATGGGCCTATAGTTCTTTAGCAAGTCGGCATCCAGAGAATTATTTTTAATCAGGGGAATCACAATGGCCTCCTTAAAACAGTCAGGAACAACACCTTCAGACAAAGACCAATTTATGAGCTTTGTGATTGGTTCTAATATAAAATCGATATGTTCCACCAGTAAAGAAGTTGGAATGGGATCCAAAACACATGTTTTTGAAGTGGATGATAAAATAAGTTCCTTGACCTCATCACATGTAAGCTTGCAGAACGAACTAAGACTGTCACCAACGAACGGTTTGAACTCTGCTTCAGTGTTTGATACATCTAGCTGGTAACGCAGGTTTGAAATTTTGTCACGGAAATGTTCACCAAAAGCATCCGGTAATTAACTTTCTTTAACATTAGTTGGAAGAATTGGTACTTTTTTCTTACCACTGGTTATGGAATAGATTACTTTTGTTGATTTAGCATTCGCAATTCTAGAGTTATAATATTCCGAACTGGCAGATCTAGTCATTTGATTCATTTGGTTGTTCTTTTTAACATAGATTTGATGATCAACTGTTAGACCGGATTTTCGCCATCTCCTCTCAGCATGCCGCTTATCAGCTTTGCACTCTTTATTTCATCATTGAACGACATCAAATTTTGCGTGTGACCAAAGGCGCATGACCATCCAGTAAAGCACGTAGATTAATGAACCACTGAAGAGGGGATTTCCTTGGATGGGTATAGAAACTAGAAACTAGATCACCGGAAAATTTAACAATGTCGATGGACTTCAAATCTTGAGAGGTAGTGGTTCGTTTAAGTGATATGGGACACACAATGTCTGTTTTGAGAGTTACCAAGCAGTGGTCAGATAAATCGATGTCCTGCACCGTGAGGTTTATGGGTTGAGGGTCAGTTTTGCGAACAATCACCCAGTCCAAAATATGGTTTTGTCGGTGCGTAGGTACGGATACAAGTTGTTTCATGCCCGAATCATCAATTAAAGTTTTTATGGCGTAACATCACTGTCAGTTGTCGAATCAAAATGGAAATTGAAGTCGCCGAGAATAAATAATTGTCTTTGATGTCCAACGTAACTATCCAAGAGTGTTGTGAACTCAGTTAAGAACATCGAATATTTTAGTTTATTTCTTTTATTAGGTGGTGGTCGGTACAAACAGAGGAGAGTTACAGAACGACCGGATGATCTGACAACGAATTCACAGAGTTCAAATGATTTGAATTTCGAGATGGTGGTGGATTTGACTATGAGGGTCTCCGAGAAAATTAACACAATGTCTCCGCCGCGTCCGGTCTTTCGAGCTGAAGAGAACAGCTTATAACCCGGAGGAGTTATTTCCTCCATTATCAGTTCATCACCAGATGAACTTAGCCAAGATTCCGTTATGAATATCAGGTCGAATTTACAGTCAACCACGAAGTTATAAATTTTCGCGTCTTATTCCTAACCGAACGAGCATTGAAGTAAGCCATCATTTTGATGGTGATGCAGGTTAATCAAATTTTCCGAAATGGATGAGCGGAATTTATAATCAGAACGCTCATCACAAAGACTGCTTCTAGTGATGACGGATATGAAGCGCCTTTTCCGACGGCCCCCTCTAGATCCGCGTCTGCATTTGGATCGACGACATTTTCTCTGGTCGGTATTCGTCCATTGAGTAGAACTAATTGGCTGTACCCCTATGGAGACTATACGAGCCAAAACGTTCAGTCTGAGTGGTTCTAAGTGATATGCACTCCGTTGTCGCAACGTATCGGGAGAGTAAGTAATTAACACGTCCATGTGATGTGTATTCAATGTGGCCTCTCGCAGACTCTCGTGAAATTGCATCAGCTGATCTGCATGATTGGCAAATCCTTGTATTGGGCGGGACTGTAACACTGAATACAGCGGACTTATTTCACCATTTGGTAAATTTAAGTCATTTTAGTCGGCTAAAGTTTGATAACGTCTCTCACATTTTGTGTTGGCTACCATTGAGATTGTTTATATAAAGGTTTTAACCACAACACATGGTATTTTTGAATAAAAGAGTGGCTTAAACTTGTGAAAAATATATGCCAATCACAAACAAAGAGTTGTCATGTTGTGCGTGTTGTCTATAGAACTCAGGAAGTATTGAGAAATAGTCGTATGAGTCTTCTGTATACGATAATAGTAAATCCTGGGTATAAATTAACTTCAAAATAATACCTTTTTAGACTTATGAGATATATTATTGTGCAAACATATTTGCACAATAATATATCTCATGAGTCTAAAAAGGTGTTATTTTGCAGTTAATTTATACCCTGGATTTACTATTATCCTATAGAATTCAGCTAACCTGTATACTGTAATAGTCTTCATCGCTGTTTTTATGCGGAATTTGTACATGCAGATACTTTGCAGTGACCATGTCTAAATCATTGGATAAACCCTTCCAGTGCTGGATCTGGCAATATACTCTGAGGCTATGGTATTTTGCATCTCCAGAAGCTGGTGGAAGTTGTCGCGGCTCAATGTGCGAAGATCCCGTTCCATTCCTTTTGCAGAAAACATTGAGATTAATGTCAGCATCATCGTTGTAGAGAAGTACCAGGGCGTTTTCGTCTGCATCTATGATTTCATCACTGGTGGCATTTATATTGCTGAATACAGCGGCATATTAGCGGAAATCATCATTATGCAGAAATTTCTTCAAGGAAGCCCCTTTTCCAATTTCAAATAGTCTCGATGTTGTGTCGCAAACCTAAAACCGCGTGGATAAATAAGATATTGTCGCATATGGATACCGACAGCTGTTTCTTAATTTGACCAATGTCCCAACTGTTTGGCTGATTCTTCTTGACATTCACCTTTGGTACAGAAATACTGTAACAATCAGTTTCAGCATAATATCAGAGAAGAACTGGGATAGCTGTGTCCTCTCCTATCACGATGGTGTCATTGGTTAACGAGGCATCAATGGCAGTGTGTGCGGTCAGCAAATCGGCATCAGATTCAGCATGTTTGATGTCACACCCCATGCAACTTCATGAGTTTATTTGGGTGTCACACACGTAGTGTTCCGAACCATCCAACGAGGGGCAATCTGCACATTGAGTGTTCCAAACCACACAAGTGTCCATGTCATCAAGTGAGTGTGCCAAACCACCCAAAATGTCTGTTCATATTCACCCAACCCATGTCGTAAAACATACAAAGGGTGTCCAAAAACCACCCAACAGATGTTCCAAATGATCCAATGAATGGCCCAATCCACCCTGAATTGTGCCCCCAAACCATACCATGATTGCACAAACCACACTTAGGGTCTCCCAAAACACACAGTTAGTGTCCCCAACAACCCAAAGGGTGTCATATCCACACAATACGTGTTCCATGCCACCGGATGCATGCTCCAAACCATACAATGGGTGTCACCAACCATGCACATATTATCCAAAAACAGCCAACAAAGACCACCATATGACTGTCCCAAACCATCAATTAAGTGGCCCACACCACACAAAGTGTGTTACAGATCACACATGTAGTGTCCCAAACAGTCTAACGGGTCTCTGAAACCACACGAGTATACCACACTTTCCATCTAGTGCTCCAAACCAATCAGGTAGTGTTCCCAACCACCCAATGGGTGTCTTCATTCACAAAATAAGTTTTCCATACCATCCAATGAGGACGCAGACCATCCAATCATTGTCCCAGGCCATCCACCGAGAGTCCTAAACCAACCCATATGTGTCCCAAGCCTCCATTTGATTGTCACAAATGACCCAAGTAGTGTCCCAAACCACCCAGTGAGTGTCACAAGCTACCCAATGGGTACACCAAACCGAAACCACCTAACCAGTGTCGTAAACTACACGTCGTTTGTCCCAAACCACCACAAAGAGTGCCTCATACCACACAACTGGTGTGTCAGTTCATTTGGAGTATCTAAGACCACCCAACTGGTGTCTGAAACCATCCGATGGGTCTCTAAAACCATCCAATGATTGTCCCGTGGTATGGTAAACTTGTTGGATGGTTGAGATGATTTGGTAGATTGCCTGTGACACTCATTGGATGCTTTGGAGCACTAAGTATAAGGTTTGAGTTTCTAATCAGATGGATTTAGACATTCATGATGATTTAAATTATTTGTGATGTGTCCTTGGCTGCCCTTGGTTGGTTTGGTGCACTCATTTGGTTGGTTTGGGACTCTTGGTGTGTAGTTTTGGGACACCTTTCAATGGTATGTGATCTCAGTTGATGGATGGGACACGCTTTGGTGGTTTGGGACACTAGTTGGATAGATTTAGACACTAATTGGGTAGTTAGGAAATTGGAACATCTGCTATTTGTCATAGGACACTATTTGTATAATTTGATACACCTGTTGGATGGATAGATTGGGCACTCATTATTGTTACCTCGATCCAGCAGCAATAGAAGCATCTCATTGTTAGAAATAATCACGAAATGCTCTTTATGTGTAATTTACTTCACTTTTTGTTCAATGGGTATGTGGAGTTGACAATATATAAAGTAATAGTCATGTTTCACAGCCGATAAGGCCGCCAAAATAATAACACATTTCCGCTGTGTTTAAAATAAGTTGGATCCCATGCACACTAAGAAGTTAGAATATGTTAAAAGATTTGTATAACTCTATCACGGAACCCCATTTCTATGGTAATTTTCTAATAAAAAATATTGTTAAAGATTCGTTAAACATTCTTTAAACATGAATTATTTGCTCAAATTGCTTCATTGTGATAATTAGACATACAAGAATCTTCATAAACCTGTTTTATCTTGTTTCATGGCCTAGGAACAGGGATTTCCCATTATAGCTATCCGTTGCTAAGGAGGAAACAGATTCATAGCAACCCTTGCTAAGGGGGGGGGGGTCTTATATGGTTGTCTCCCAATCTTAAAAATGATCGGTTAGGTGTCAGGTACCAAATTTCATGCTTTTGCATTTCTTATGTTCATTTACCCAATCACCTGGAGCCGATTGGTGCACAATTTTCACTAGAAATTTAGAAATTTTTAGTCATCAAAAATCACATGTTTGCAATGAGGGACTTTTTGGGACTTTTTTTATGTTGTTTGGTGAAAGTTTCTCTACGTTATAGCGTTGACAGAAATTATGTTGCAATTAGTGTGAGGTTGAATCACTATATTGACTGGACTATGTTGTAATTTTCATGACTTGAATGCGTTTTTTTGGGACATATATTTGTCGTAGAAAGGTAGTTTAGGCATTTATCCACCTATTTTGATACCGGGAAAAATTCAAAAGAGAATTTTATTTTGTGTACTTTGGAGCGCAAACTGCCATGTGGCTTTAATATTCCATTGAAAGTCACGCTTAGCGTTTGGGCCATGTTTCCTGTGATTTTTCTATATACGAGCCCAATTTCAAAGCGTGTTACTCCAACGGGATTGAATGCCTGGTAAAATCTGACAAACAAGCATTGAACGCCTGGTAATTATTTTCTTATTTGTATTGAACACCTGGTAAACTTTTGATTACACCCTGTAAAATGCCTTACACTTAATTATTTATGTATATTGGAGTGAAAACTGAAGTGACGCGGTATGCTAGTATATTAAAATAGATTATAGACCACCAATAATAAGCACATGTGGGCATAGTTGAACTCATATTTACGGTCCTAATCTACAATCTTTGTTTCAACAAATAAAACTTTTAATTTAGCCATCCAGCTTGTGCCAAAAATGTGCTAAAATAGGGTTTTTTATGGAGTGGCATGGTGTTCTGAACACCAAAATAGATATAATGTCCATGCATGAACATCGGTGTGGTTGTACCCCCACCCCAATTGATCAAATACCACTAATAGTTGGAAATTTTAACCCTCCAATTTAACATCATGCAGTTGGAAAATTCTGACTTTAAACAAGTAGAATCTTGATCTTTCCGCATTTAGCCTAATTGAAAAATTCCAACAAATCAAATTTGAAACGGTAATCGGTTATTTTGGGTTTGAGTATAGTCGAGCAATTGGGACCCAAAGGGTACAAATACATACACCAAAATAAGATATTCCCTACATTTCATGAAGCTATAAATATTTGGGGGGAGAGCAAAATATCAAGGGGAGAGCATGAGAGAGGGTACCATATTTCGGACTAACACCATAAAAATAATTAACATTATTCCATTGCTTAAATTAACACTTATTCTGACTACAACTGTACTTAATACTTCAACAAACAAATTAATTTCATATTGATTTTAATTGCGAAGAAAACAATGTCTCTCTCGATCATATAAGTATGAATGCACAATAGTTGTCCATTGATGTCATACAATCCAAACGTATCCAGACGAGCATCATTCCCATGAACACAATTTCATTTGAAACCACTTTCATGTCTGGTTCTTCATCTGCAACGTAATTGAGCAAAAATGCTTACTCGCGTTTTCCGTCACAAGAGAACGCTTACTGCTTAGCCGCATATGAAAGCACAGATTTAAAGAATGACCACATCCGCGTGACACTATAGGCTTATATAAGACACTATTTCCTATAGAGTATACTATATATTTGATATGCAAACTGTGCGGGTGGAGTATAGAACTATAGAACAACACTTATGTTGACATTAGTTAGAAATTACCACACGAGATATGGATGTTGCAAGGATACCACGAGAGTCGACCAATGGGATTGAGTGATAACATTTCGCAACCGGCTTTAGCTAGGTAATTACTCTCTACTATCAACATAAGTGTGGTTCTATATGTATTCCGCATCTTGTTCCTTCTTCATATACAATACAAAGGGTTGATTTATGTCAGCGGAAGATTCAAAATATTATTCCATAAAATAGTCCAGGCAGACTCCAGTTTACATACTGTTTGTTAAAAAAGTGCCACACATGTATGAACTGTGCATGCTAAGGTTAAAGGACATTTATGGTGAGCCACTTGTTGATATTATATATTTTTGTGTACTGTCATGACAATTAGGTTCAATCAAAAATGTGTATTTATGTTACTAGTATATGGATCTTTTGTAATCATAAAACGCTTTTTAAATATACGCCCATATGTGGTACATCGCATTGGGACTTAGGATGTCCCGTATTATGTGTCGATATTATTGTATACCCACAATCATGTGCAAATAAACAGTTTCGCTTTCTCAAGTCTAACCTTGGGAACCCACCCACCATCTTTGGTCGAAGGTAATATTTTACATTTATAAAACTATACTAGTATAGTTTATATTGTGTTATTTTCTAGAACAATTGATATCATGTGACATATTTCCATGAAAACAAGATACAATGTGTCGTATTTTGGACAAATTCTAACACGTTATAAGCTATAGTAAATCTATAGTTTTAAAATATAAAAGACTACCATTGACATAAGAGAGTGGGGTTTTCACGGTAACTCATGATAGGTAAAGTGCTAGTTGAGATAACAAACAAGGGCAAATATTGGACATTCCCAGGACTATATTTGTGGGATGATCTAAATGCATCTCAGATCTTGACTAGGACATATGACCATTTTAATAAACATTTGTTAGCACAAGTAGCAATATTGACTGTGGAAATGTTGAATGTACATTTGTGAGAAACGTGCAATATGATGTTAACCGCCATAAAAGGCATTTTACAGGGTGTAATTGAAAGTTGAGCAGCTGTTCACTACAAATAAGAAAAAAATTACTGGGCGTTCAATTCTGTTCGATTTGAAATCGGGCTCGTATATCAAACAATCACAGGAAACATGGCCTAAACACTAAATGTGACTTTCAATAGTTTGAAAAGGTGCTTTTGATCGCAAACATGACATGTTTCTAGCATGAAAATATGAGGTTTAACCTTCATTTACGAGAGAACTAGACAAGATGCTGAAAATGAAATTAGTACGAAAATGTAGCAGAACACACCCCTCATCGAGGCAGATTGGCACCCGGGCTGGGATTTTTACACAATTGAAGGAAAAGACGAAAATATACATACCGGAGTCAGTCTGAGTTCAGCGACTTTGTTTATAGCAGTTTACCACAAACCAGCGTTCACTTCCGTCCACACACAGTGATAACAAAGAGTAGAAACATGACAATAACATGCAATGTATGCGATATTTATGATTGATATAAGAACAATATCTGTCTATTATATAATACTAGCCGATGAGCCCGACGTTGTCCGGGCTATTCAAAAACAAAATTTCAAGTCGATAACTCTACCCAGCCCGACGTCCGGGCTATTCAAAAACAAAATTTCAAGTCGATAGCTCTACCCGTTTCCGAGATCTGGTCTGCGCATGCGCGAAGCTGGCGTCGCACGGGCTTGGCGACCCGATAAAATTTGTATCCGGGGCAAGATACATTCACATACCAAATTTCAAGTCGATAGCTCCACCCGTTTCCGAGATCTCGTCTGCGCATGCGCGAAGCTGGCGTCGCACGGGCTCGGCGACCCGATAAAATTTGTATCTGGGGCAAGATACATTCACATACCAAATTTCAAGTCGATAGCTCCACCCGTTTCCGAGATCTGGTCTGCGCATGCGCGAAGCTGGCGTCGCACGGGCTCGGCGACCCGATAAAATTTGTATCCGGGGCAAGATACATTCACATAGCAATTTTAAGTCGATAGCTCCACCCGTTTCCGAGATCTCGTCTGCGCATGCTCGAAGCGGGCGCCGCACAGGCTCGCCAATACGACAACGACGACCGCCTGGTCAAACTACACACACGTACCAAGTTTCGTCCCGATCAGTCGAGAATCGTAGATTTGTATCAATGACATACAGACAGACAGACAAACAGAGGCCTTCAAAATATATATGAGATTCTTTCTGTTTATGGTGGTTTTAGCAGATGTGACTATTTTAACAGCTATACCCACCAAGAAGGCTGCTCATATCTTTAATAATTAGATAATATACATTTTTTATCTTCAAATAATTGCCACACCCACAGCAGTAGGTAGTACCGCCCACTGGTAAAAAGACTTTATCCACATAAATATTGTCTGTTACCAGAGATCGACTTCCAAAGTGAACACATCAGCACTTGTCCTTATGTTAACTAGCGGAAACAGACCCATGTATATTATTCGTGCAAATTTTGATCTTTTAACCAGTTTGATTTTTTAATTGTGATCTTTTAACCAGTTTGATTTTTTAATTGAACTGTGATCTGCTGTTCAACAACAACAACAAATTTTTTCTAAGTTTTTAATTTTCTTTTTAGATTGAAACTTTTAATATGTTTTTTAATTTGATTTAAAAAAAATTTAATTTGTTTCAAAATTTTAATTTAAAAAATAAGGTCGTTATGACATCTTCCGTGATAGCCCGAGGCACCACACCAAATTTGGTTGAAATCGATCAAGGGCTCTGGGAGAAAAATTGCAAACAGACCAGAACAGACAGATCACTGAACTCTTCAATATATCTAAACCCGAGAACACACATTCGTTTTGCCATTAAATCTAAAAATTATGACAATTATGACAAGTGTGATGCGAAATAAAAAACATTGTTATAATCACGGATAAATTTATAATATCATGCCGCAAATATAAACCTCAGTATATTATGATTTGACAACAAAAAAGTTGTTTGAATATAGCCAATTTAAAGGGGTACTGTACGCCAAATGTTGTTGTTGGTTTCTATAGTCTCCGAGTCGGAGAATAAGGTAACAATTTTTCCATTATTTGAAAGTCTGTTGAGTACGAAGTCATGTTACGGATGACAAATTTACCGGAATGCAAAAATACAAATTGTCGTTGTCGAGTAATTTTTGTTAAGTTTTCAACCAAATGAATCAAATGAAAGTTATATTATATGCATACTAGTCCCATATAATCATTTAAGTTATTGTATCGTCGCTAGTCAGTGAGTGGCTTGAGTGTTCTCCCCGTATCATCATAATATTTTAAGCGATCGTGTGTGCGATCGGTTTAACAATCCAGTATCCCTCAATTACTGTTTTTGATTACGGTAATTCGTAATTTAATTGACGCCATTTTATGGCTCCAGTCATAAATTCAATTTATATCAAATTATTAACTTTTAAATTATTAAATTTTAAGATAGCCTATTAACCTGAGCGTTTACAGAATACATCTTCGACTCAAATTACTTATGTTTCTATATATTATCGATATTAGATCGTTGTTGTCACCGGAAATTTAATGAAAATGGCGTACAGTACCCCTTTAACACTGAATGTATGCATGGATATTAAAATTAGGGTGAAGAAAGATGGCAGCAGAATTTTCAATACAGCCATTGGCTGCCTCAATCGAAAATGTCTGCTAATAATTATTTGATTGACAGCTGTGAAAAGGTCCATTATATAATGACACAGTCCAAGAATTGACAGATCTTTAGTGACAAATCCAAACTGAGCTCAAAATTGCAAAAGGCAAAATTTCGCCACTTCAGAAATTCAGATTTCACTTGATGTTTTCCGGCGATTCATTATCATTTCTCATATCCGAATGGATTAAACCAGTCAACAGCGTGTTATTCCTGCACCACACACAATCGATTGTACACTTACTAAATGTAATAAAAACAAGCAGTTACAAGATGAGAAAACGACAAAAAGAAAACTAAGCTGAACTTTTAAAACCTTTACTATTATATGGAACTTTTGTAATCATAAAACGCTCTTTAAATATATGCCCATATGTGGTACATCACATTGGGAATTAGGATGCCCCGTATTATGTGTCGATATTATTGTATACCAACCATCATGTGCAAATAAATGGTTTCGCTTTCTCGAGTGTAACCTTGGAAACACAACCATCTTTGGTCGAATGTAATATTTTACATTTATAAAAATACTAGTCTCATATATATTTTGAAGAACTCTGTATGTTTGTCTGTCTGTCATTTATACAAATCTACGATTCTCGATCCGATCGGGACGAAACTTGGTACGTGTGTGTAGTTTGACCAGGCAGTCGACCTTGTCGTATTGGCGAGCCCGTGCGGCGCCCGCTTCGCGCATGCGCAGACGAGATCTCGGAAACGGGTATGTTTGAAATTTGGTATGTGAATGTATCTTGCCCCGGATACGAATTTTATCGGGTCGCCGAGCCCGTGCGACGGCAGCTTCGCGCATGTGCAGACCAGATCTCGGAAACGGGTAGAGCTATCGACTTGAAATTTGGTTTTTGAATAGCCTGGACAACGTCGGGCTCATCGGCTAGTAGATATATATAGTTTATACTGTGTTATATTGTGTTATTTTCTAGCATGCTATCATGTGACTTATTTACACTAAAACAAGATACAATTTGTCATATTTTGGATAAATTCTAGCACATTGTAAACTATAGTTAATCTATTTTCATTAGTTTTAAAATATAGTTAAGATAACAAACAAGGGAAAATCTCAAACATTGTACATTCAAGGACTATTTGTAGGATGATCTAATGCATATCATATCTTGACTGTGACATTTGACCATTTTAATATACATTTGTTACCACAAGTAGCAATATTGGCTGTGGAAATGTAAAACTGTTCATTTGTGGCATGTGAAAATCAAGTTAGAAACATGCAATATGATGCTAACCGGCCATAAAAGGCATTTTACAGAGTGTAATCGAAAGTTTACCAGGCGTTTAATACAAATAATTTTTTAAATACCGGGCGTTCAATGCTAGTTTGTCAGATTTTAGCAGGCGTTCAATTCTGTTGGAGTACCACGCTTTGAAATCGGGCTTGTATATCGAGAATAACCAAAGAAACAGGGGCCAAACGTTAAGTGCGGCTTTCAATGGGATATTAAGGCATCTAAAACATGTCTTTGTTATTCAATACGACATCGTATCGTTTGAAAAATGTGCTTTTGATTGCAAACGTGACATGTTTTTAGCACGAAAATAGGAGGGATAACAGGGTTTAACTTTGATTTACGAGTGAAGTAGACACGACACTGAAACGTAATTAGTACGAAAATGTAGCGGAACACACCCCTCATCAATGCAGATTGGCACCCAGGCTGGGATTTTTGCACAATTTGAGGAAAAGACGGAAATATACATACCGTAGTCAGTCTGAGGTGAGCGACTTTTATTCATGGCTGTTTACCGCAAACCAGCATTCACTTCTGTCCACACACAGTGGTAACAGCGTTTTTCAAAATTTTGATTAAAAAAACTGAATTAATAAATTAAAAAAATATATGTGTATTTCTAATGATGAGCCATCGAAGCCCTTGGAATAATTCCAGTTTATATATCTACCAGGTACTTAATCATTTTGAAGCATATCACATAGTCTCCAATGTGTAGAGATATTAAACACATCTGTTGTGCATTGTATGTATTTCCATAGTGACCACTGCCCAGCTCATATCATGGCACATATAATCAACCAGCAAACCCTGCGATTTTGAGTTTATTCTAAGTCATTTTGGCGAGGTGATTGTCCTTTTTTGACATAGAATTGTACATCCTGGGACGTTTGTTTGAGCCTGTATTCCGTCATTTTCCAGTAAATTATTTTTAAACATGGTACAGATGTCAACCAGCATGGGATCCTGTGCACCTGCGATTTTGAGTCATTTTGGCAGAGTTATTTCCATTTTTCGACACAGAAATGTTTTATGTTTTTTATTTTAGAATTATTTACCCTTTCTCGAGACATTGACGATGTGCAACATATTTAGTGAATATGCCCTTATTTTACTTAGAATTCACATATGCTGCAATAATTCAAACACATTTTATCTGATCAGAACCAACTTTGATGTGAGTTTGTCAGCCCAAAATACAATAAATTGAATATGGGTTTTATAAGATTTATGTTTGGCTCCCTTTCAAAATATTTTTGTTTGTTAATTTTTTATTATTTATAACCACTACTTAGCCAGTTTATTTTATTTAACTAGACCAATGGAGCTCTAGGTCCTTGGATGCTTGGACTTACATTGGATCAAACTGGGCAGAGATAGGTGATTTAACCCCTTTTACCCATTCCGTGTCTTTAAACTTTTCCATTATTAACAACATAAATAGAACTGCTTACACTATGATAGTGGTGATAGGCTCTATAATTTAGATGTTATATTAAACCCTTCTCTTTTGACACATATATTTAAATAATTTATGTTATCATGTACATTTGTCTATACTACTTTAGATCATAACAGTATACTCTATAATTCAACATCAAAACTCTTGATTAGGATTCCGATCGTAGCAATTTACTATTGCCAAGGGATGAGTTAAACATCTGCTGATCGTGATCGCATGATTGGCCTCTCATATTTTGTATTATGACTATTATAAAAATCTGATGAATGTTTAGTATAACATAGACATACCAAATTTATGCATTCTTGACAATAGCCCCTCTCCAAGTTGAGCTTCAGCGTCATTGACACTTTCATTATCTACAGGTTTCAATGCTGGTTTAGGAGCATACTCAAGTTGGTGTGAAACTGTCTCAAAATTGAAGGTATGACTTTAATAATATATCCACAGTTAATGTGGCAATCACATGGCCATTTTTAGCTCTCAAGTTTTACTTTTGCCATGGGTTGATTGTCCATATGTGTGTGCATGTGCCATCAATAATTTCCTTTAGCACAGTCTTCAGGCCAAATAGTAGTGTGTATTAGTGATTTTATCATGACGGCCCAGACAAAAGTGCCATCTTTTGATATTTTGTACATATGTATTTGTGATTCAATACTAGTCCGGGAAACCGACCTTTTGAGCTTTATTTCTTGTCACCAGTCAAGATGGCGTCCAACATGGCTGCCATTTTTCAGACGGGTCACTAATGATGCAAATTATAGTGAGAAAATGTTATCATATGTATAGAAATATACATATTTTTGTGAATCTAAGATGTAATGCCACCTTTTTGGGGCAAAATTAGAACTTCCCATTCAAAATGGCCAACAAAATGGCAACTGGAAGTGGAAATATGACATTTTTTCACTAATAATTTCTAGATCAGTTTCTGCTCTTTGGAACTTGTTGAGAATTGTGACTTTATTTTGTACTGCTCATGTTCATTGATCATTGCAGCAATGAGATATGCCATTCATGAGGTCAGGCCCTTCCGATCCCTCAAAAATTTGCTTTTACACAACGCTGTATAAAATTTCACCAAAAATCACCATTGGGATTCTAGTCATATTTCAACAAAAAATTAGCAGAACTGTACATGTGCAATGCATACCATTACTCAATGGAACCAAACTGGTCACTTTGGCTCAAAATGGCAGCCAAAATATGGAAAATGGTAGATATTGACCCAGCATGTCATGCAATCGCTAAAAAGTTGTGGTTGATGAATAATATTAGCTATTATGTCTTATATACATTGAATACTAAAATTTCTGATGCACCTTTGTTCAGTGTTACTATTAAGCCACTGATATTACGAGAATTATTGGATTTTTTCTATCAAAAACTTGACATAAAAAATCACTTTTCATGTTTGAACCATTTTTTCAAGTAACATAGATCTATTTTTTCTATCAAAGATGTTTATTGTTTTGACCTGTCTTAAGTACATCACCCAGAGTCAACCATATTTGGTAAAAATAAAGAAGATTTTTTTTGCATATATCCCGAACATTATTCTCTGCTGTTCCAAAAAGATAACACATTGTGACTCACTTTGTTATTAAAAACGTTACTAAATCAACTGACAACTAGATGTTCTATTCTGGTTGACAAAGTACCTTTGATGCATGAGAAATTCATTTTAAAGGATGCAATATGGAATTTTGCTGAAAACTTCTTGGCCATGTATTTGTATGGAAGTGGGCAGAACTTTGAAACTGAACTGGCCCATAAACATAACAATTCTGGCCCATTGGCATCAAAATTGATTGAATAATACCAAGAAACCCGTTTCCTCCATTGTTCTGTATAAAACGCCATCAGGATGGAGAAATCTCTGACAATACCTCTTTGTCGATTAACATATCCTGGAGTAATTGTGAAAATTGTGAAAAGCGATAGCCACCCTGCCCATCAAATACTATTCTATATTCCCACCACATGCATGTCCTTACAACACAGCAGAGTGTATCACCTCAATTTAACCTGAGCAATGCCGGGTAACCGTGCTAGTATATAATAAATTATGTTTTTTAGCTCAACTTGACAAGTTTTAGCTATAATAAGGAGAGGTGAGATGTGAATCTCCAGGGAAGATCACCACCTGAGCATATAATCCTTTGCAATAATGGTCTACTTGTTTCGGATTGCTATTATCCTTCGTCAGGACCTGTGGGTGTGAGAAAAGTAACTTGCTGACTCTGTTTATAGAGCCCTTGGTGCGTAATCCTTCCATGTGATTAGTTGAAACCATTAACTCTTTCAGTGCCAGGTTTATTTTGTAGATTTAGTGCCATGGAATCTTACGTTTTTCATGGGCATCAAAATTATTACTATGAATACATGGTGATAGTTTTGAGTTATAACATGCCCCTAAGGACTTATCCAGTTTGTTTTTATGTTTACCCATACCATAGTATGGTAAACATAGTGTCGTTGCCCGGATTGACCACTCGTCCGTCTGTCTGTCTGTCTGTCTGTCTGTCAGGATGGAGAAATCTATCTTTCAGTGCCAGGCTTATTTTGTAGGTTTAGTGCCATGGAATCTTACGTTTTTCATGGGCATCAAAATTATTACTATGAATACATGGTGATAGTTTTGAGTTATAACATGCCCCTAAGGAGAGAAAAAAATCAATTTAAAACAAAATTTACTTTTAACTTTTATAATAATAATAAAAAAAATGTCCGTAGACACTTTACGAGTAATGCGATAACTCAAACATTTTCTATCCAATCGAAACCAAATTTTGTATATGGGTTTCTCAGCCCAAAATACAGATCGAGTTCGAATTTGGGTTTGATCCGAGATTTTGTTACAGATTTATGGCCCTTTTTCAACTTAGAATTCACGCATTCTGCCATAACTCAAACATTTTTTATCCGATTGAAACCAAATTTGGTATGTGAGTTTCACAGCCCAAAATACAGATCGAGTTCGAATATGGGTTTGATCCGATTAATTTTAAAGGAGTTATGACCCTTTTTCGAGAAGAAAAAAATGGAGAGAAAAAAATCAATTTAAAACAAAATTTACTTTTAACTTTTATAATAATAATAAAAAAAATGTCATTGACGTTGTCATTTGTTTTCATTTAGATATTGATGATTATGATAAAAGTTGATAAAAAGATTTCCAATGTGTCCGTTTAATTTTTTTAAATAATTAAAAAGTTTTTAAGTTAAAAAAATTTGAAAAACTAACACCATTATAACTCTGCCAAGGGTACCCCGAATCACCACACCAAATTTGATTAAATCGGTCCAAAATCTTGTGTTATGTACTGGTAAATCTGTTTGGAGCAACATTAAATCCAATTCACCAATTGCCTTTGGACTACTTAGCTATTGATAAGGCTATATTATTTTCTGATGTCTCTTATGCCAATGTGCAAATAATCTGATAAAGAAGGCTATGGTATCTAATTTAAAATAAAGATTCAACAATAAACATCACATGATATTATGTGCCAAGACAACCACAGGGACATAACTTTCAACCCGGGAAGAATACAAGCAATCTCTTAGACGCGGGAGCCGCTAGTTTACCACACATATTAGCGGCCCTGCTGACCACATCAACATTGCGAAATACCGGACATCAAACGAATGATCTGGTGATTCCAGGCCGATACATACATAGTAAGACAGCTGTGGAGTAAACAGAAACGGTCTTGAGGATTAAGCAAGGCCAGATGTATCGCCTAGAAAAGCTACTGAAACCAGGAGAGTTAATAGGACCCATGGGGAGATGACGATAACTCGATTACCCTAAGTAAGTCTGGAACCGACGCGCCGTGAAGATACACATGGCCGTCATTAGCGGCCACTGGGTATTTTAGTAAGAAGCAAGCCGACATGAGGGGGCAGTTCTAACCAGTTTCTATCTGACCAACACAAGCGATCATCACGAACCCTCGGACGCTTAGAAGAGCAGAGTGGAGCAATGGACGGAAATACAAGGTAAACATTATGCTCTTGTATTTCTAACAACGTCACACTGATGCGCCGACGCAGAAGAAGAGCAGACGACAGGAAGACGAACTCAACCGGAATTCAACCGAGTAGAAGACGAGCAGACACAACCAACCTATGAAGACGGAAGAAGATCCCAACCCAAGCAGACGACAGGAAGAGAAACCCAGATGCCGATGATTGAACATTATTGACTTTGTTGTATATAAATAATCAAACCGTTCTGATAGCCTTAAGAGTTATATGTACCCGTATTGGCACATATCTCTTAACTGGTGCCTTCGAGCCAGGATCTGAACGCTAATCGCAGACACAACGTGAAACCAGAAGAGGAACAGTGTGAACAGAAACAGTGTGGGAAAATTCGCAAAACGTGAGTCTAATTGTTTATTATCATAATGGCTACCCAACAACAACAATCAGCTGGTGTTCTCGCCCCATTAACAGAATCTATCAATTCTCAAATTGCTGCAATGGCCATGACTACGGTGACGCAGGTAGTGACGTCATTTGACGGGGACCCCACGAAATACCACGGGTGGGTCAAGTCGATAGAAAAATGCGCGATCCTAACCGGCGCTAACGAAGCAAAGAAGCCCTATATGGCATTCCAGAGCGCGACGGGCCCCGTATCAGATTTTTTACAAAGATATTTGGCCACGAATCCTAACGCCACGTGGCAAGACACAAAAACTGAATTATCTAGTCGATTTGCCGAGATAAATGACATTCAATTCGCCTTTTCGATGCTAAGAAAAATCAAGCAAAAACAAAACGAAAATTTACATGTGCTTGCTGAACGGATTTTGGAGATCGCGATGGTGGCATACCGAGAGCAACCCGGCGGGATCAACGCGGTTGAAGGCCAACTCGTAGGGTTTTATATTGACGCTTTAAGAAGCGACAGTTTGAAAATGAAGTTGATCAGGGATGCGCCGAAGACACTAAAATTGGCAGCCGACATCGCCATGCGGGAAATGGGGATCCGACGGGTATTCAACCTACGAACGGGCCGCGAAAATTACAACGAAAACGAACCGGAAGCAATGGAAATCGATAGTTTCAGAAACAAACGCGCGAGAACAACCTGCGATATATGCGCACGCGATGACCACACGACCCGTGAACACCGATCACGCCCGAGACAGGTGCATGTCGAAGCGGTGATTAAACCACGAACAGTCGAATGTTGGACGTGTCAAGGTGACCATTTCGCTCGCGACTGCCCCTTTAAGACCGAAAACCGAAGGCACGTATCTTGCTGGGGTTGCAACGGTAATCACTTGGCTAGAAATTGCCCCCCTAAATCCGGAGATTCGAAGCAAAAGCAATGGAACACGCCAGTAACGCCACCTAGGGGAATCCGCCGAGATCAGCCGAACCGATCACGTGACCTATCCCATGATACACCGCGTCACAGCCGGAGATATCCGACATTAAACGAACCACCGCGACTAATGACCCCGCCCACATACGCAAAAAACTAAGGAATCCTCTCATTGAGGCCACATGTGAGAGGAAATTTAGTATCAACATTGTGGGGAACCCCAGCTCGTGTTTAGTCAGAATAGGTAAAAATAAATATCGCTCATTTGTGGATAGTGGAGCGGAAGTATCATTGATTCACAAACGCGTCTATGACGCATTACAGTTCCGACCAAAACTAACTAGGGAACACATCAACCTTAGCTCCGTGAATGGGAAGTCACTGGGCGTACTTGGTAGCGTGGAACTGACCTTCAGAATGGCGAAACTAAAATTAACCCATAAATTTTATGTGGCGAATGATATGACCCGGAATATGATCTTGGGGAGGGATTGGTTGACCTCTCGGGGGGTCAGACTATATTATGATCTGGGATGCCTCAAGGTCAGTGACGTGTACGTCCCATTGGAATCGGACGCGCACATAGCTTCCCTGCTGAGATTGACCAGCAAGGTTAGCTTAAAGCCTCAAACATCAACTTTATGTATGGGAAAATCAAAAAACTTAGCTTCTCTTCGCAAGTCGACATTAGTAGAGGTGGCCCAAATCGAGACAGGCTACCTAGCGTCAGAACCCGGTCTGGAAATCGGCAGCTCCATTTCTGGGGTGGGCAAGAGGAACAATGTCCCGGTATTACTCGTCAATAACACGAACAAAACGTTTCGCCTACGGCGGGGCAGTGTGATTGGCAAAACGATCGTGTGTGACCCCGAAACCAATCATGAAATCAACTCTTTGTCGCAAAGCTACCGGTCCCCGATAACCCGTAATTACCGCGACAATGGCTATGCTCCCGGGCGCGCCGACCGTAACAGGGTAGACAACTCTAGGTCAGCACGCGCTACCGTCGAGAAAAGATTAAATTTAACCGAAGTTTCATGCCCCGAGCAATACCGAGAGACACTGGTAAAATTGTTGAAGTCCAACTCGGACATTTTTGCCGACAAGGACACTGAGCTGACGCAGACGAGCACAGTCAAGATGCATATTGACACGGGAAACCACCCTCCGATAAAACTTCGCCCGTATCGCACCCCTTTGAATAAACGACCGTTGGTTGACACTGCCATAAATGATATGCTCGAAGCAGACATTATCAGGCCGAGTTCGAGCCCGTATTCGGCGCCTATTGTCATGGTTGACAAGCGCGACGGCACGAAACGATTTTGCGTCGACTTCAGACAATTAAATTCCATAACCAAGCCTATGTCATACCCACTTCCGGTTATCGACGATATTTTGCCACTTCTTGGAAAGTCTAAATTTTTCACCGCTATCGATCTTAAAAGTGGCTATTGGCAGTGCCAGGTCGCAGAGGAGGACAAGCAAAAGACGGCATTCGCTTGCCACCGAGGTCTTTTTGAATTCAACTCCATGCCTTTTGGGCTCCGGAACGCTGGAGGGGTTTTCTCCCAGCTGATGGCCCAGGTGTTATGTGGGATGGGTGATTACGCCATTGCCTACTTAGACGACGTCCTCATCTACAGCGAGTCCCTAGAATTACACTTGGAACATATCCAGAAAGTCTTTGACAAGTTGCGCCAACATACACTGAAATTAAAATTAAAAAAGTGCCAATTCCTAAAGCAAGAAACACGGTATTTGGGTTTTATAATTGATACCGATGGCGTCCGACCTGACCCCGACAAGGTCAAGGCCATCCGGTCGCTTGTGCCCCCAACATCAGTAAAAGAAGTACGTTCCTTCATTGGCATGAGCAACTACTACCGCAGATTTGTCCCCTCATTTTCGCAAATCGCTGAACCTTTGGTACAGCTTACCAAAAAATATGCCAAATTCAAATGGGACCAAGCTTGCCAAATTTCGTTTGACAAACTAAAAGAAAATCTCACGGCAGTGCCTCTCCTGGCCTACCCAAATACGGCCACGCCCTATACATTGTATACTGATGCAAGCGACCTTTGCATCGGTGCCTGTCTGACCCAGTTGGGCTCAGATGGCATTGAAGAACCAATTTATTATCTCTCACACAAACTTAGTGATACTCAAACCCGATGGCCAACTGTGGAGAAAGAGGCATATGCAATTCACTTCGCATTACAAAGGTTGGACCATTACCTCATAACGCCACTTTCACGATAAAAACAGATCATAAACCATTGAAGTATATCTTGGAATCCCCCATGCAGAACAAGAAAATTCAACAGTGGGCTTTGGGCATAACTGGATATAACTGTAACATTGAGTACATAGCTGGCCCAGATAATCACTGCGCAGACCTGCTCAGTCGAACGCCACCTAATGCTTATACGGAACAAGAGAAGGCAGAAGTAGAGGTAGATATCAACGACAATAACCTTACTGTCGCCGAGACCCAAGCGGAAATCGCCGCCTTGAATTCGTCTCGATTTAAACCCAAAGACTTCGCAAGCTGCGAGGTAACCCCAAAGGAACTGCCGAATAAAACTCAAATTGGTCAGGCTTACCAACCTACTAATCTACTGTTCAACAAGCCAGGCTTCAACATGCTTGAGGAACAAAAGAAAGACCCGGAAATTGCGTCAGTTCTGGAGGCCCTCGACAAAGGCGAGGACACCCGGAATGACAAACACTTGATGATTGACGGGGTACTCTATTACCTCTCGAGTGCTGACGCAGAACCGACCCCACGCCTTTGGGTGCCCGCACATCTTCAAACCAACATAATCCAACAATACCACGATGATAACGGCCACGTGGGAGTAGACAAAACGCATGATGCGATTAGGTCGAAATATTTTTGGCCCAGACTGTACAAGGAACTAAACTGTTACGTTGGAAAGTGCGTGACCTGCCAAGTCAGGTCTCTGCAAAAACAATCCCCTAAAATGCAAATAACGGACACGCCCCCCTACCCTTTTGCCAAAATTGGGTTGGACCTATCAGGTCCCTACCCCACGTCGCTATCGGGTAACCGCTACATTATCAGCTTCATAGACTTATATAGCGGGTGGGCAGAAGCGTTTCCGGTCAAGGACAAGTCAGCCGATAACGTTGTTCATCTCTTGATCGACGAGATATTCCCGCGACATGGATGCCCTCTAGAAATAATTACCGATAACGGAAGTGAGAACATTAATTACAAGGTCAGGGACACGCTGAAGGCCTTGAACATTCACCACGTGACTACGTCTTATTATCACCCCCAGAGCAACAGTAGAGTGGAGAGATTTCACAGGACTTTTAAAGACATTGTCTCAAAGAAAGTGGCAGACCGAATAAACACGTGGGACGTCCATTTAAATCAAGCACTAGCTGCGATTCGATTTAACAAAAATGAAACTTCTAAATTCTCCCCCTTTTTCTTGTTATACAACCGAGACGTCGTGTTCCCAATAGACAATCTCCTAAAACCCAGGCGTAAATACGCGGGAGAAGATTACCATCAGATAGCTCTGCAACAACAGCACAAATCCTTTATGATGGTACACAAACACGTGAAACAGGCGAAACGCCAACAAGCAGCGAAATTTAACAAAAAGGCCACAGACACCAAATTCGAGATTGGCGAGGCCGTCTATGTGAAGAATCATTTACGAAAAAGCAAACTTGAAAGCAAATGGAAACCCTACTTCCGCATAACCAAGCAAATAACGCCCGTTACTTTCGAGTTAAGGAATCAATTAACTGGGAAAGTCACACAATCCCATGCTGAACATATGCGCAAAGCCAACCTGGAATGGGAAATCCCCAAAACTGACAACAACAAGCGTGCTCAAACGTATGTTGTTCCCCCCGAAGACGAAGATAGCGACGTTCCTGCCCCTAACCCTGTGGGTGGGTCTTCTGGCGATGAAACAGAACCATTACCAGATGATGTAATCGCTCGATATCGGAGACAATGTTCGGACTCCGATGACGAAGATGTCCCTTTAAGCGAGCTTAAGATGCGCTTACAGCGTAGGAAAACGCGACTCGCGCGCTCAGAGCCGCTACAAAACCCTGACTCGTCCATGGACGAGAGACCAGAGCCGAGTGCCAAGGCACGACGCGCTCCAGCGCCTCGTCGACACGGGCGCAAAGTAACAAAGATGTTTACGAGTGATGACAGCTCAGAGGATGAGTTAATGGAAGTGGCCGCCATTGAACAAAACCCTCGTGAATGTAAGCCCGTACCGGCCCCACGCAAGTGTAAGCAACTCATGAATGGAGCGCTTAGTGACATAAGAACCAAGCAATCAGTTAAAAACCTATTGTACACAATAGCAGCAGTAATGTAAATAATAATGAAACGCCCGAACTATTTATCTGGATTTCATTTCGGAATGAATGAGACCCCACTTTTAACTGTCTTATTGATGACTGATGAGTCTAACCTGGCTTCGTAAATGTTGAAAATAATTAGCCCAACGCCCCAGACCGAATCGCGAATAAATAGTCATGTTCGGATCAATGACAGGTCGCGCGCCCCATGAAACCCGGCACGTGCGCATGGCGATTTAATAAATAAAGCTTTGAACTTTGCAATCGCGCACCGAGAGATAACGTGCACGCCGCCACCCTTAGGGTTACTACGTTTGAGAGCACCCCGCTCAAATAAACACGATCGAAAATATGCTCACGACTGACTTAGTGAACGAAAAAGTATTACCCCAATGAATGGTAGAGATGGCCAGGGTGGTATTTTGCCCTAGAAACGTAGTTACAGTAGTAATTTTCATTATCTTGACCCACCGATTCTGGTGGAAATTTGTTAAACATCAGTTGCCAAGGTTAGCCATTATGTATAATAAGCAGTTAGACCAGCGACCTGAGGATATCCCGAATGCCGTGTTCAAAGGACCCATCGACGAAGCAATGGAGACGGATGCACCAAAGCCGTCTGCGCTATTCCGGGACAACACTCAGGAACGCCTACATGAATATCCAATTATAGCCGTCAGAGGCTAACCACATCTGTGGCGGATTTGGATTAGTATCACTTATATATATTATGTTGTGTATTCATGTATTCCACATTTTGTTCGTACCGATTGTCGAGTTGTTCTTAGTATCGATCACATGTATATAGATATAGACATTGGGCATTCCTCTCATCGTATTCCGAATTTTAATCTACGAATCGCCATAACGACGTAAGTTGCATGTAGATAAGCATTGATGCAGTACACATTTGAGGTATTTGGACCAGTAACATCGTTGGCACGTAGACGTACCTTCGAATTATTTCTCACTTGCCGAATACTAATCAATTGTATTATCAGCTGTTGAAGAGAAAGTAACACCCCTGACACGTAATCAGATATTTAACGCCGGAAAATCAATCGCGTTATTCACGCAGCATGTTCGCGTCTTTTTCTGTCTAATTATTATAGTTCCACCAGTCAGACGATCGACGGAGCCGAGGCAGAGCCCAGGCCCGATCAGGCGGAACTCGACCCACTTCTAGGGTACGGTTTCGGACTCCTCCCCGAAGCAAGGCCTCAGACCCCACCGACACTGCGAGCATTCTTCGCCAATTGCCGACGGCGGCTAGACGAGGGCGTTCACGAACCACAGGAACACCTGGCGGGCTCTGAGGACGAGGAGGACGCTGACGACCAAGTGGACGAGGCCGCCCGCGACGTCGGATGGAACGACGACGGGTTGTGGGACGAGGGTTTCGGCGAGGATGATGGGCAACCGGTCGGGTACGTTACGCCCGCACCTCCGTGCCTAGCTCCACCAGCGCAAGAAAACTGGGACGACCCCTAATCCGAATGCCGACCCCACCCACAACCAACAATAGCAAATAACGACCCGGACCGAAATGAATACGACAACGCCATGCGATTTCAATCATAGTTTTACACCGAAAGAGTCACAGCCAGTAGGTCGGAGTTGTCTGAGAGACGCCCAGACCACCCGATCTACACGGAGACGGCCGACATCGAACCAGCTATCCATCGCCGATGCCGCTGTTGCGAAACACTTCGACGAATCATCGACCTGCTGCGCAGCGACGAATTGGACTTGCGATTTCAAGATCAACTTTAAATCGAAAAAGTGAAGGAGTAATGTGCCAAGACAACCACAGGGACATAACTTTCAACCCGGGAAGAATACAAGCAATCTCTTAGACGCGGGAGCCGCTAGTTTACCACACATATTAGCGGCCCTGCTGACCACATCAACATTGCGAAATACCGGACGTCAAACGAATGATCTGGTGATTCCAGGCCGATACATACATAGTAAGACAGCTGTGGAGTAAACAGAAACGGTCTTGAGGATTAAGCAAGGCCAGATGTATCGCCTAGAAAAGCTACTGAAACCAGGAGAGTTAATAGGACCCATGGGGAGATGACGATAACTCGATTACCCTAAGTAAGTCTGGAACCGACGCGCCGTGAAGATACACATGGCCGTCATTAGCGGCCACTGGGTATTTTAGTAAGAAGCAAGCCGACATGAGGGGGCAGTTCTAACCAGTTTCTATCTGACCAACACAAGCGATCATCACGAACCCTCGGACGCTTAGAAGAGCAGAGTGGAGCAATGGACGGAAATACAAGGTAAACATTATGCTCTTGTATTTCTAACAACGTCACACTGATGCGCCGACGCAGAAGAAGAGCAGACGACAGGAAGACGAACTCAACCGGAATTCAACCGAGTAGAAGATGAGCAGACACAACCAACCTATGAAGACGGAAGAAGATCCCAACCCAAGCAGACGACAGGAAGAGAAACCCAGATGCCGATGATTGAACATTATTGACTTTGTTGTATATAAATAATCAAACCGTTCTGATAGCCTTAAGAGTTATATGTACCCGTATTGGCACAATTAACAGTAGACATCTCTGCTGCAGAGTTATATCTTCAGATGGTCTGATATCATTATAATTGACATCAGACATCAGAGGTCAGTGTTCAACATAAACAATTCCTGTGATATTTTGACAGCTCTGCTATATAATTGATATTAATGGGTCAGTGGTGAGGTTGCTTATCTGTATACTAGGACACATTATTATTGTAAACTTAAATTGGACTCTCTTAACCCAAGTATTCCATGTCCAGGTCACACCTACACATTTAACCCATGGGCTTGCTGGCTGTGGCGGTTTAGCATTACAGATCCTGTACCAGTGCATTCTCTTATATAAATGCCAGTGACCCATAAATTCCAATAATTTGTGTTATGTACATTTGTCTATAATAGTACATAACAGTATACTCTATAATTCAACACCAAAATTCTCATTTATCTGATCATATTAAATTTTTATCGCCAAGGGATGGGTTAACATCGGCCTCTCGTTAAATTCGCTGTAGCATGCTTAAGCATACCCAAAAAAAATTCAACCCAAAAAAAAAAAATGGGGGAGTGGTTGTGGTTGTGGTTCACTGCTATGGTTCGCTCATGTTGATTCCATTTCTGGTTCACTGTGTGGTTTCCATACGTGGTTCACTATATAAATACTGTTTACTCATGTTGGTTTCATTTATGGTTCACTGTGGCTCACTGATATGGATCACTGTGTGGTTTCCATATCTAGTTCACTCAGTGGTTCACTCCCTTATATGTGTTATTGTAACTTAGCCTAATTGTTGTGGTTCATTGGGGGCGTGGACTATTGTGATTCACTCCTTAATAATATTGTTGTGGTTCACTAATTTTTGTGAGCTTGTCGATTACTATGGTTCATAAATGTGGTTCAGTGGGCAGTGAACCATAGTGGTTCACATATCTGGTTCACTCCTATTTGAAAGATGTGTCTGGTTCACTCGTCTGGTTCACTATGTCAGGTGTGACCTCTATTATATATATAAAGTATGATAGTTACGTGTGGTGCACTGTGATGTCATATATTGATGTGGTTCGTGATAGTGGGACCCCATTTCCTTGAATCATGCGCTTCGAACAGAGTAAGCCCCAAAGGGCAATTCACCAATACACCACCAGGGAATTTGCCCTCGCTCCATATATTACAAAAGAACGCATCAACAAGATCCTGTCTGAAAGCAGTAAAGAGATCATCACAGTCACAATAGAATCACTCAAAGTGGAAACGGACTCAATCAATGAGTCCCTCTCTTGACTTAGAACAGACTGGACAACCACTGCCGGCAAACCGGGAGTAAGAGGAATTGACCAAAGCACTCAATTGTTTGGTCCTGCGCCTGAATGCCTCCATCAGGAAAAGACATGGCCCGAACTTAATAGAACTTATTAAAAACCTCCGGGAATACAGACAGTAATGCCTCCTACTCTGATGTTATTGTTAATGTCTCAGACCACCCATTAACTGTGGTCGAGAAAAATATCCAGCCAAGGGATTCACATTCTGTCCCACATCAAAGGGTAAGACCGCACACAACTATCTGATGACATCAAACATTTCTTCAGGTGACAGCCTGAAATGTAAACATGCCGAAAGGGAAACAGACAAACTAACTTTAGACCCTTTCCAATCACACCATGAAAGGGCTGGAACCCCTCCTAGATGCATTATATCAGCTCACTAACTTCAATAACTTTATATCTGAACCCCACTTTTTCACTTCTTTAAACATCGACACAGAAATGAGACGTGCCATAAACAATCTAAAAAATGAGCACAACATAGTCATTAAGAAAGGAGACAAGGGTTCAGCAGTAGTAATCATGAATAGACATGATTACATATATGAAACTGAATGACAACTTAACGATCAGAGCTTTTACATCCATAAATCAACCGATCTCACAAAAGATCACAATCGGGGAGTAATAAATGAACTCACAAAATTACTACTATTAAATGGATGAAATCACACCATCCATCAATTGTGGACTCATCAATGACGATCCATGCACACCACAAATCCACGCACACCACAATTTTACCTACTGCCAAAAATATACAAATGCACCACCAAGGGTTCCATCCCAGGCAAACCCATTATTAGCGGAAATGGCTCTCCTGCCAAACTTATTAGCAGCCCACCTCCTCCAAATCATCAACACATTACCCACGGTACCTGAACACTACATCCTAGCCAGCCTCGATGTCACACAGCTATACACAAATATACCAAACTTTGGCAGCCTCAGGGCATTAGCCAGGTTCATCGGTAGACACCAATCAAACTGGCAAATATCCACCAGCAGCCTCATAAGTCTCTTAAAATTGGTGCCACATTGCAACACTTTCCAATTCAATAATGAAAATTACCAAATCGGAGGCACAGCCATGGGCACAAGGGTATAGCTCCCTCCTATGCTAACATATTCATGGGAAAATTGGAGAACGACCTACTTGCCAAACACCCACTTAAACCACTTTTATATCTCCATTATATAGATGATATACTTCTTATTTGGACACAATGTTGTCAAACTTCATTCAAAGGGTTTATATCTTATCTGAACACGTCGCATCCCTCTATTAAATTCACAAATAACTTCAGCACTGTGTCGATTGATTTTCTTGACTTTACAATCAAACGCACACCACAAGGTATCAAAACAACAATGTTCAACAAACCAATGGACACCCACGCATACCTCAGAGCTGACTCATGCCACCTCAAATCGATGTTTAAAGGCATACCATACAGCCAGTCCCTACTAATCCGCCGCATCTGTACTGACAAAGCAGACTATTGCGCACAGACTACTTCGTCGCCCCCGGTTATGATAAGTCCTCTGTCTGACAGGCAGCGGACAAAGTCGCAGCACTCGATAGAACGGAACTATTATGGGACAAAAAGAAACCCACCAACAACAAAAATTCAGTTACACCTTTCATCGCCGATTTCCACCCAGAATCCACCTGTATATTCAAGTTAATCAGATCCCACTGACTACTTATACCACATCAGCCAGATATAGGACACTCTTCCCCAGCCCTCCTCTATTGGCTAGACACAGAGACCGTAACCTCAAGGACATGCTCACTTTTGCTAAACTTCCACAAGTAAGAAAAAAACTGGAAAAATTATCCAAAATTCCCACACTCCATGCAAGAAGAACGCTAATTCCTTGTGGCTTGAATAGGAAGGACTTTTAATTAAGTCACCTCTCCTCTTAAGTTTTAGCTATTGCCTCCATCCTTCGACAAGTTCCTTTAGGACACCCTACAGGCCACATCTCACACCGATCGTCACTAAAATTCAGGTGAATCTTCAGGTTGACCTCTAGATGGGAGCCATAATTTTTTTCCAAAATTCGTTGAACATGGCTGCCAGCAGCTATGTTGGATTTCAAATTTATTATGCCACCGTCCTTCCGTCTGTCATAACAAACATTTCACAACACAGCTCAAGTACCGATAGTCCAATTTGGATGTCCTTTGGTATGGCGGTAGACCAGCATTGTGGAAAGGATCTCCACATACTGCAGGTTTTGTCTGCACTCTTTTTCCAGAGTTATGGCCATTTGCTGGACTTAGTGTAAAATGCTTCAACCCATCCATTACAAACATTATGCTGTGGATGTCTTTATTATTGGATTTTGTTGTCCTTTGGCATTGTGATAGGCTGATAGCACAGGTTGGTGGAAATGATACCCACATACTACGGTTTACGTGAATTGAGGATTCGGGATTATACCCTGCTTTCCTGACAGGAATTATTCTAGAATATTCATGAATATTTCCGGAATATTCTGGAATAATATTCCAGAATATTCTGGAATAATATTCCAGAATATTCTTGAATATTCCAGAAAAATATTCTAGAATATTCAAGAATATTCTAGAATGGTATATGGCACCATGAATAAATTGGAATAACTTTGAATGGAATAAACATGAACATTGTGGAATATTTAAAACTGGAATAAGCAGGAATAACTCAGGAATAATATTCAAGAATATTCTTGAATATTCCAGAAAAATATTCTAGAATATTCAAGAATGGTATATGGCACCATGAATAAACATGAGCATTGTGGAATATTTGAAAACTGGAATAAGCAAGAATAATATTCAAGAATTTTCTTGAATATTGTAGGAAAATATTCTAGAATATTCTAGAATGTTACATGGCACCATGCATAAACATGAACATTATGGAATATCTGAAAACTGGAATAAGCAGGAATATTCAATAATGCAATTGTAGGAATATTCAAGAATAATCCAGACTATTTTAATATGGAAATAGACTTGAATAACACAAATTCATAATTATTCTACTATTAGTATTAGTAATAGTATTAATATAAATGTCACGGTCAGTTCTGTCAGTGTGAGTGTCACCTCACAGTAACTCAGCAAGTAAAAAGTTGTATTGTAGAGTGTATAACTTTTTTGATATTCTCTAAACATTCAGTTTTTTTTATCATGGCAATTGACATCAGTGAAGCTGCTGTGGGATTTTTAGCACTGAGACTGAGAGAAATTTGCAAACGTTGGCATGACCGATGGTCCGCTTCCAGTTTTTTTTGCCAAAAATTGAAAAAAAGCAGTCAATTTCAGGTGTGTCACTCTTTTCTTCTTCTGAATCTGATGTTACATTATCTCCGAATTCTAATGTGCTCTGTGTGTCCAGTCTGGCCCTCCGCCAATTGTTTTGTCCCGTAGCACAAGCATTTGGACAAGACGTCAACTTGAAGATGATTTAAATTGAATCCGTGATCCGAGTATTGACAAATTGAACATTAGTCATTACTCATTAGAACAATGACACATCGCCACTGCCACTGCCAGGCAGGGATCAATCACTGAATCAGCTAGACGACAGCCATCACTCTCCGATTGAGAATTATCACTTGTAAATAAATGTAAGTTGTGTCTAAAGTTAGTGCACGTTTCCATCGGTTACAATGTTTGCGTCCAGTGTTACTTACAGTTACACTTAACTGCTGACATTTAATTTTTCAGTGGCCGCCGCATTGCCATTCAATTTCAATGATTCAGCCCATTCAGGCCATTGGGAACAAACTTCACCTATTATCCGAATTCGGCCTCCTACCACCTGTTCTTCTACCTCTAGTGTAGTTCCTTTCGCCAAACTGTTGAATTGTTTAGGCTTTTCTGAGGTTTTCTCCCCATCATTTTGAACATTTTCGTGAAATGAAAGACGTTGTCAATTAAAAACACAGAGGAAATTTAAATCCGACAGAAGACAGGAATTCGGTCGGCGCATGCGCATATTAGATTTTAGCCAATCGTATACTCAGTTCTAGGCTATTTTTAAGGTTAGCGAGAATGATGCATCGTGGGATATAAATTCCCAAAACAAACACAGTCGCCGAACACGTGGGCGGTTTCAACACGGCATGCATTAACTTTGGGAGATTTACAAACAAAGTGGACAATCACGCGTATATAAAGTAAAACTTTGTTATTTTTGATAGATTTTGCGTTAAATTAAAAACAGATAGCAGGTACATATATTTCTCCGAGAATGTTAAACACAATTTGTAACTGTTCATCGTTATTTTATTGATTTTATGCGACAAAATAGTCGAAATGGTCACGAAATTACGCTAACTAGTATCGAACTTTTTCGAAGTTTAGCCATAAAAAATAATTTTATTTGGGAATTTTACTCTGAATACTCAGAGATATATAGAATAAACATAGCATTATTTATGCGTAAATTAATTGTTGGGATTAATTAACGATATCATGCTGTCGTGTTTATGATTATTCCAGTCTCTTACTTAAACTTTCCTGAAAATTTTCTGGACTATGCAAGGTTATGAACTTTTTTAATTTTTTGCAAAATAGTCAAAGTCAAAAATTCTTGTATATTCATGATTATTCTAGTCTCACACTTAAACGTTTATCACTGAAAACTTAAATTTTATAGACAAGTACAAAAATTCTTGTATATTCATGATTATTCTAGTCTCATATTTTTCTGAAAAATATAATATTCAAGATTATTCATAGTTATACTGATCTAATTCGTTGAAAAATCAGCAAAGTATATGAATTCATGTTTATTCATGCTTATTCCAGTCTCATACTTTGCTGAAAAATGATATATTCCAGATTATTCAAGGTTATTCTTCTCTAATTAATTGTAAAGTCACAACATTCTTGTTTATTCTAGGCTTATTCTAGATAAAGCTTCGTCAATATCACTGATTTTACATTGTTTTCTCACATTTCCTGTTTATTCCAGTTTATTCATGTTTAGAAACAGGAATAAATTTTAGACTGGAATAAGGAACTTGAATGAAGCAAGAATATTCCATAATATTCTAGAATATTCCACTTTATTCAAGGTAACTGGAATAATAGGAAAGCAGGGTATGGTGAAGATCTTCGTCCATCTGCCTTTCATACTATGAAGTTCATAGTGCAGGTTTTGTCAGCACTTTTTTTTCCAGAGTTATAGCCCTTTGCCAGAGTTAGGACCCGGAGTTAAGCTGAGAGTAATGCCCCACTATTACTTATTTTTCTCTTTTAATATAGCCAATATTGAGCGTACAGTCGGGGGCATTGGCCCCAAGTTTGGCATTGTCCTTGATGGAGAAAAGTTTGGAACATTTACAGATTGGAAATGGAGCTACATCGAATTTGAATGATCTTTGATGAAAAACATGGCAGCTGGTAGCCAAACATGGCTGCTGGCAGCCATCTTGAATTTTTACTCTTTGCTTGACATAAGGTTACAATACACCAAATGATTTACATAGGCCTCAGTGTTAACAAATCCCGCTGGCCTGTATTCGCAGGAAATCTTTGACCCTGCACGAGTATTTGAAATTAAAGAACGTCCTTTTAGACACTCAGAAATGTGCCCAAAAGTACTTGTGAACGTGGTAAATCACACTGCAGCTTGACAAACGTCACACTACCCTTAAAATTTGAGAAAAAAATGACATCGAAAAAAACACAAACACCTCCCATAAATTATTCGCCATTTGTACAGCCATAACTGTTTACCATGTGGTTATATTTGATGTTTCTCGACGGGAAACACATTTGTGCATTTTTTCGTGCACTTTTCATCCATGTATCATTGACCATTCAGCTGCCAGAATTTGTTTTATGCTGGTCCTAGCTTGGTAGTGCCAGGGGAAATCACTCTACTAATTTGTATTTTGTGTATTGTAACCTTAATCCTTTGGCTAACCCTACAGACCACATCCCTCATCCAATTGTCAACAATCTTCATATGGATCCACGGGGGTACCATTAGATGGGAGCCATCAAATTTTGTAGGCACACCCTACAGACTAGTCCAATTCTTCTCATACATAAAACAGCTAAGATATTGGGATAGCGAGATGCTGTTTTACGTACGAGAATATCCCGATACCATTTCCACGACATGATTTACGCCCCAACCTGGTGGAATTGTAGTCTATCTTACTCGATTTTATCTAACAAATGAAAACCTGATGCTTTATATATCGGAAAGAGTGACAACTTATGATTATCATAATGATGTATAATAATTTAAGTTTCATGTTAAAATATGCAAAGAATATTCCAGTTTATTAGAACTAACATGGATTTGTTTGAATTTATGCTGAAAGCCGAAGTCATCCGTAAACAATTGAATGCACCCTTTAATACTAACATATTACGACATTAATTACTTAAACATTTCTTACATGGAATGTCTCGCGATATATATGCAATTTCCAAATTACTGGGTATACGTGATAGAATTAATTCAATTTACGAGCACATGGTGTTGTTTATCTTTACGAGTGCTAGAAGAAATTTACCGGAATATGCCGATGTCACTTTGTGAGGTCAAATTGAGTTTGCATACTTTTAAAAATATGTAAACAATGCGGTAAACGTCTCTTTTTTACATTAAATTACTTCTTTCAATTGACAACTGATGTGGTTTTCAGAACAAATATCATGTATTCTATGGAATAAACCTGTACTTTATCGTTTATTACATTTATTTTTTGTTTTATGTGAGCTGGTCACTAGCATGTAAACCATGTCATAGAAATGGTATCACTATCCCAATATCTTGGCAGGTTTACATACGAGCAGACTTGTGCTACCTACAGACCACATCCCTCATCCAATCAACACACAAACATCATTTGGATCTTCGGTGTGATCTCTAGATGGGAGCCATAAATTTTTTCCAAAATTCGTTAAAAACATGGCCGCAGCTGCCATCTGAGATTTCAAATTTGTATCTATCAGTACCAACTGCAGCCCACATTTATTGGAGAAATGTTCTTTTATTCTTTTATATTTAAAAGCATGTTTAGGATTACATAGATGGGAGCAATCAAATTTCATTGAAAAACATGGCCGCCAGCAGTCATCTTGGATTTTACTCATTGCTTGACTAAATCCTTTGGCCACATCCCTCATCCGATCATCAGCAAACTTCATACGGATCTTCGGGTGACCTCCAGATGGGAGCCATCATTTTTTTCGTAAAACATGGCCCCCAGCAGCTATCTAGGGTTTTATACACACATTTTTAAGAAACGGGATGTAATATGTTATTGGTCCATCGTCTGTTTGTCCATCTGTTCGGTTTTGGTTTCTGGCCGAAAACTTTAGACAGTCTCAACTGAATGGAATGAAATTTGGTCTGTATGTTTACTAGCACAAATTACAGGTCATTAGTTTGTATTTGGGTTCTGCCGGCCAATTTTCACCAGAGTTATTGCCCTTTTTGTTGGAATTTGCACTCAATTTTTGTTTCTGTATGATAATTTTAGTAAGTCTGAACTCAATGGACTGAAATGTGGTATATGAGTCTACTAGCCCAAATTACAAGTCAAGTTCAAATTTGGGTTCCACCCGCCAATTTTCACAAGAGTTATTGCTTTTATGTTGGAATTATCACAAGCATATTTTGCCATGCACTAGCAATGCTCTTGTTATTCTTTGCATGACTAAATCCTTTGGCACACCCTATAGGCCACATACTTCATCCAATCATCACCAAACTTTATATAGATCTTCGGGATGTGAGCCATCTTTTTTCCCATATTCGTTAAAAAACATGGCCTCTAGTGGCCATCTTGGATTCCACATTTCAATCCATCAGCACATCCTGCTACCCACCTTTGCTGGAGAATTTTTTTTTAATTTACAGGCTTGTTTGGGATCAATTCTAGATGGGGGCTATCAAATTTGAACGATGTTCGATGAAAAACATGGCTGCTGGTTGCAGCCATCTTGGATTTTACTACTTGCATGACTATATTCTTCAGCACAATTTTCATCCAATTGATCCCAAAATTCTAATGGCTCTTTGGGTTAATATTGCTTAAACATTTAAACTTTCCGTACTCCTTATCGCCTTATTGGCTGAAATGTATGACATTATCCCCTTTCAAAGTTGAGCTACAGATTCATTGACACTTTTATTAAAGTTCCCGGACCCCTATGGATAACATGCTCATTTCAAAGTAGATCAATTTGAAAATAAGCTTTTTTTTAGCTCACCTGAGACGAAGTCTCTGGTGCAGCTATAGTCATCACTCCTCATCCTTAATTTGTCCGTCCATCCATCCATCTATCCATCTAGCCGTCCATCCATCTGTCAAGAATCATCTTCTTCAGAACCATGAGGCCGAATGGGTTAATATTTGGTGTGGATGTTCCCTGGGTGACTCACATTCAGATTTGTTCAAATGAGGTCACCAAGTCAGATAGTTGCGAAGCCAGGGCCACAACTCTTTCCTCCCATAGTAGTTCTTGAAATGACTTCTTCTCAAGAACCATCAGGCTGAATGGGAGATATTTGGTGTGAATGTTCCCTACATGACCCACATTCAGATTTGTTATAATGAGGTCACCAAGTCAAATAGTTGCAAAGCCAGGGCCATAACTCTTTCCCTCAATAGTAATTCTTAAAACGATTCCTTCTCAAGAACAATCAGCCTGATTTAGCTTATATTTGGTATAGAGGTTCCATGTGTGACTGGGATTCAAATTTGTTCATATTGGGTCATGTACGGCATCGGGGACAGCTAATTTAATTAGATTTAACTCTTTAAGTAAACAATCCATGTTGCTCTGTTTAATTGGAAATAATCAGAAACTAATAGGAGGACCATAATATTCTCGCCAATGTGGGCAGGTCACACAGGGCGGTCTTTTTGATCGTCGTCATGGTAGTCTTCTACCGGATTGTATTTATTATTGTTTTTGTGCATGCATATATGTTGAATGTATGTTTTGAAATATGTTTTCGCTGTTCGACTGAAATCGGTGGTATAACTACATGTAAGGGTATACTCACATATATACAATACCTATGTACTTATTTCTGTAATGCTAACTGGATGGCCCAACCTGGTCGAGTGTCTTGTCGTCTGCGTGCCTATATCATGATCAAATGTCTATAAAAATTATGTCTTCTAGCTGCCGAGGGTTAAATCACAGGAGCTTGGAATTTGGTCAAAACCCCTCTTTTATTGGCAGAACCACCACCCGGGACCATAGGTCACGGAAGGAACGAAACACGAATTTGTTGCCACCCATTTTGAACTCAACTGTATTCCTACAAAAAATATATTTTCACTAAAAACTTTTGGTACCTCTTACACCTTAGATGCCAATCTACAACATTCCATAGGTATATTTTTCCAGTTCTTCGAAAACCTCACTTTATTTCGGTAATGTATTGTAAATTCACCAACGAACACAAATCTGCGACACCGCCATCACCCGTTCTAGAATCTGAGCAGCGGAAATGGGAGCCTTCCCTTAAAAAAGGTTTGGTCGTTTTTACAACCAGCGTTTTATGAACGACGTACATAACTTTTCACAGTTCTTCGAACTGCCAGGAATGTCTTTATCCATTTGTGTCATAATGTTTTATTTCATGTACTAAGTACAACTCGCTTGGCACAAATATGTTTGTCTGTGACAAATGGAAGTTGTGACCGCTCATGACAGACGCAAAGCACAAAGTTGAACTTAGCTCGATTTGGCGCATGCGGAAGAGTGCTATCCTATTTAAAGATAAGAGATTGACTGCAAAATAAAATTAAATGTACTACCAGTAGATGACGGGGATATACCTAAAATTATAATATGATCATGTACGTAAACGTAATTTGCCCCCGCTTGTTACTGTTCATGGGATTATCGGCTGAATTGTTATCTGTATAGAAGGATTTGATGATAAACCCTAAGGGTTGATACACACATGTATGTAATCTCTGTAATTATCGTGTATTTGGCGTTTTACATGGATCATACAGACGATGTAATATGTGTCCACTGACAACCCAATCATTGCCTACGTGTTGAACGCACTGAGTTCTAGTTCCAATTAAGTCGGAATGTAGATAATCCGTTATCTTGGACCGAGTCGCCAGGCCACTTAAAATAATTGTTCGTGGGATAACCTATATGGTAGACTTTCTATTTAAATAAATACCAGTCCTCTCTTATTTATAGCAGTGGTGGATCAGGATTTCCCCGACGCATGCAGGGGCTATATATGACCCCGAAAGCTACCAGGCGCGGGTGGCTAATTCTGAGCTATTTAAGTAAAACATATCATATTGTACCTTCTTGCCCAGATTATTCCGACCGATACATTCAACTAAGTCCCTTAGCGATTTGAAGCTTTCGAGACCCCACCCAAACAAGCATCATGGTTGAAAATGTTCTACATCAAGCGTGTATATGCCAGACGTATGGCTTCTGGTGTTCGTGCATTAATAAAATGCCAGATATCACACAGACTTGACTAATGTCCGCATCCGTAAGAGAAGACATGTTTTGGACTGGCCTTAAATGTACTGATGGAAGACAATTTGACTTCGCTTAGCACTACTCACTTGTCTGGCCTGTTAACAATGAACCGCTCGCGCGCAGGTGATTAAATCACCTGCGCGCGAGCGGTTCATTGTTAATAATGTTGTCAATTATTGGTGTGGCCATGTAAAATACATGTATTTAACATACAGAAATTACATGCATGTGTGTATCCACCCTTATAATGGGACACAAGAAAATGATATATACAATGTATGTAAATAATCACATATAACGTAAATGTGGATATTTAGCCTGCCATGTAATACGAGTCTCAGCTGTCTGGACAACGACGCAGTCCTGTCTGGAATTTTGCGCGCCGGTGTAGGTAGTGACGTCATGGTGTACCGTCACGTACGTCTTGATGTCATGATGCCTTTACTGGTTTTCCAAGAAGCAATCTTAAAATGAATCTGCGATCTTTCAATCGGAACTTAAAGTTTCCGTTTGTCGGCCTTGTACTTTGAGAATATTTCATCAATCTTTTAGGCTGAAATACCGTTAGAAAATTGAAGATAATATGTAAATGTAAATGAATTATGAATAAATTATTCTACTTTAGGTAATTTAATCTATTTTTAGAGTGGGCTGAAAAGTCGATTAGTATATCTCATATTCGCATACGTATACCCTAGGTCGCTTCGCTTCAGCGGCTTCGCCGTGGGAGAGCAGGCGCTATAATACTGACAGACTATATATATGCTATCCTTAATACACTGTGGTGGTCATCGCTTTTTCCATCGGAGGTATCGCTGATGACTGGGTTTAAGTTTGGTGGAATTGGTTCTTCATTGTTACCAAGCTCGTTCAGAAATAGCTTCTCAACGGCGCTATAATACTGACAGACTATATATATGCTATCCTTAATACACTGTGGTGGTCATCGCTTTTTCCATCGGAGGTATCGCTGATGACTGGCAGAGGCGGACTGGCCGATCGGGAGACCGGGAAATTTCCTGATGGGCCGGAGGCCGGAAAAATTTGGATTCCACGTGATTTTCTATCAAGCGAGAATCCGAGGGTTTTTTTTACGGTTTGGGGGGGGGGGGGGTATATGTGGTTGGGCCGCCCAACCACAACTTGGGCCGCAAATGAAACCGACGTGGGCCGCCACATGTGTTGTTTAACCAGCCGTGTATCCAATAAGATGGTACTCTTCTCACATAAATTCATGAGGGCAGAGGCGGACTGCATGGCCGATCGGGAGACCGGGAAAATTCCGGACGTGGGCTGTTGTTTAACCAGCCGAATTGGCTAATCGTAATTTTGACATTAAATGAACTTGTCGGCATCATATAACACCACGTAAAGACCCCATTAATCTCGAGATTTTAACGGTAACTCCCAGCTGTAAATCCCAAAAAAATTCTTTACGCACCCCTCCCCCAATTGAAATTTACAAGAAAATAGGAACGCTTCAGTTGATGCCAGTCTAGTTTATCGGATTCGAGATTTTCTTGTATAGTTTTCAAAATGTTCTCACCCCGGGCCGAACAACCATGAACAGCCCGGTGTGTCCTGGTCTCTTGTCCGTAGCCGTGTGCATTTGTCTGGAGTTAGACCGCTAGATGTTAGATTTTATGCAATTTTTCAGGTAAAAATATCTGAATGGTCTCATACCGGGAATATATAGAACCATGGTTTATGAATATATATGATATTAGACTAGAGACCAGAGGTGCAAATGGAATTATGCAAAAACATGTATTTGGTTTGCATCTGATTCAAGGGGGGGGGGGGGGGGGTGCAAATGGATTTATGCAAAAATATGTATTTGGTCTGATTCTGATTCAAGGGGGGGGGGTGCAGTTGGAAATTTTCCAAGGTGGACTGTGGACGCAAGGTGGACTGTGGCGGTGCATCAGAATATTTTTTTTTTGTCCTTTAATAGCGTAACACAAAGTCAACGAGACTGCCGTATGCTAGTTTTGGCATGTTGTGAAAACTGCAGTTTAGAGCATGTTTCAGCTAGTGTTTTAGTTTATTTTTCAATTTATAGCTTTTATGAAAAATTCTTTGTTTGATAACGCTTTCATTCCTCTTTTCACAGGACCTTAACATTCCAGCATATTTCACAGATTACTGCCAGTACAGTTATGAAGTATCTGACAGAGCTATCAGAGGTCAAGGTTATGGCCAATTGTCACCCTTAGTGATTAATCCATTCCGGAGCCCTGCTCGAAGATTCACAGAGGAGCATTGTATGCCATGGTATAGCAATGCATTCCTGTTCCACATACTGTATGACTGAGCCCTTGCTCATGTCTGAGTAGAATGAGGCATATAATCTCCCTTACTGATGAACCCTAAAGCCAAATCTGCAGTTTTATAGAGGAGCATTGTCATTCATATTACAGATAACATGAGGTTTTTGTGGAAGATTTATTCTGCAGCCATTCATTTCACTGGAAAAAACAAGACACAAAAGAACATAAACAGTATCAGAGCTTTGCTAAGGGTCTCAGTAAGGCCAGAATTAAAATGTCTTTGTTTCCAGTTGCATGAGAGAAAAAATGATGGTATGTATAGACTGGATAGTTTTTTATCTGTTCCAATTTAACTCATTCAGTGCCAGCGATGAGATATCTCGTTGCCAGAAAGTTGCCATCCATTGCCGGCTATGATATCTCATCGCCCAAATCACCCTTTTTAGAACATGCTGTGCTGGGGGAAATGAATGTTTACCTACTTAATTATTGCTTATGAAACCATTTTGATATTCTTTTGCAGAGATAGCACACTTGATTGATTATTAAAATGCGAATTTGATCCATTTATGGACAATATTTACATGATATACCGACGATCACTTTAGCATCATTACGAAGTTAGTAAACTGATACTGGTACGGCCACTCAATCAAGTAATATTTTCACTATTGATACATCTGATGTAATGATTCGAGATTCGGTGTGATTCGGAATTATTTGGCTGATTCGATTCGAGATTCAATTCGAAATGGAAATGCCTGATTCGCAGGTCCCTAGTCATTTTTGACCTCTAACAACTTAAAGGGGCATATATGAGCAAAATAGAGCATTCATTATCGGCTTAGAAAATATATAGGAAAATTGGTACACATTGGTCACATGGACAGGGGACTGACATGGAATAGGCGCTTTCGACCTCAGTTGACATAAAGGGGCACTAATAAATTGACTGATTAATAAAAAGAGTGTTTATTAGAAAATATGTGAGGAAAATTGGTGCACAGAGTTAACAAGGCAAGGGAAATGTCACGGATAGGTGCTGTTTGCTCAAATTAATTAAAGGCACTGATTATTAGCAAACAAGAGTGTTTAGTTATCAGTTTAAGCTAATTCTTCACACAATGTTCCTGCATGTCATGTTTGTCATGTGACTCGTCATTTTTGATGGGCAATCACCTAGTATATATGTCTGAGACTGGCCTCCCAATGCAATGGTTTATTTCTTTCCAATTTACATATATAAATAGGAATCATATACTGCCTTATATTCAGAGAATATCGACGGTGTTGCCCATAACATTGTGAAATAACATTCCATTCCCGGTTTCAAGGTTTGTTACCCATACCGGTACAATGACGTAACTAAAATAGACGGTATTTACGTAAACTACATTGCGCTGTAAGACATCACTATAGCTGAGTGTTCTAAAGAAATATTCAACGACCTCTTTGGTTTATCATAGAAGAGGCGATTGTTGAAATTGTAGGCGACTCTGACTATAATATGTCAGAACAGGGTTCTGGTTCAGTTTCAGACTTAGAGGGAAACGAGTCATCAGGTGCTGGTGCACCGCCCAGCAAGAAATGTAGCATCTCACAAAAGAGTAAATATTCCAAGTATGGTGATTGGGTCAGTCCGACTGCTAAGTCAAATGATATGACCATGTTCGTGGATCAATCTGATGTAAATATCAATAGACCAAACACATTTGACTGTTTTGACTGTTTCAAACTGTTTATTGATGGCAAAGTATGATATCTCACATTACCACTGAAACAACTACTATGCAAAACAATGCATTCATAAAATCGTCCAAACTCCAGAGGGTAGGCAGAATGTTTGGACAGACACTGCTCCCAATGAAATAATACTCTTTCTGGCAAATCTGTTGACTGATAAGCCAACTAATATTAGTTATTGGGCTTCGACACGGTTGACTTTGACACCTGACTTGTCATCGGGCAGATCCAGGAACAGGTTCCACTCTATTTTGAAGTTTTTTCATTTCAACGATAATCTCAAGAGGTCCAAAGACTGCTCTCATAAACTCTACAAGATACAACCATTAACTCATTACCACTCTGACCATAGCTGACTACAACCCCCAGGTTATTTTGACGTTGTGACATTAAAAACTCAGCGCACCTTGCCATGGCGACTAATTTATGTCCCATTTCCTCAGAGATTTTGACATTTTAGTCGGCTTTAGCATGTTTTTACCTTAGTTCTGTGATCGCTGTCATTCTAATTTCTAAATTCTAGAAATGGCCTTTCATGGTTTCGCTATTTAGTATTTGTTCAGAATTTGTTGTTTCAAACTACCAATTGAATAGACTGTGCCACCATTCCATAATGTCACAATTCCAAGTTTAAATGTTAAAACGTTTCAACGTACAGTTATCAAAAGCAATCATCGTTTTTATTACTTTTTAACAAATGTACACAATCATGACGATTAATGGAGAAAGCCACGAAAATTTGGTGTTTACTTTTATTAAATAAAAAGGTGACAAAAGGTTCCTCTGAGGAAATGACGTATGGTGACAAAATGTGTTTCTGAAGAAATGTCGTAATGCGTCAAAAGGTGATTCTGAGTGGTAATGCATTTGGAACAAAGGTTTCCGGCTGTATATAATCCTACAAAAGATTTTAGCATTGATAAAAAATGGTTCCCTGGACTGGTGGGCTCTCATTCAAATACATACCAAACACTCCGCAAAAATATGGTATAAAGCTATTCTAAATATGTGAGTTGAAAACAGGTTATTCCAAGTATATACAGGTGCTGTTTCCTTAGAGAATGCGTTGATCATTCTAGGACAGGGACTGTGGTGATGCGTCTGATGCAACTCTTATTTGGACATGGGACATTGTCCCTGGTTGCTTAACCGTTCCCCATCAGTTTCAAACATTATTCAAACACTAGAGTCTGTCAGAATGTCCAGGCCGTGATTGCCTTTTAGAAGTCAGAGATGCAAGACTTAAAAATGGAGAACACATAGAAAGGCACAATGAATTTCTATTTTTTAAATGGAAGGATAATAAAGATATAAATATCTGTCTTGTCAACTAATCACAAAATGTATCAAGAAATGGAGATGGGGAAAATAGACAGAAAAACTGGTGAGAACATATTGAAACCCAGTACAATAATAAAATGAATGGCATTGATACAAACAACCAGATTGTGCACTATTGTATCATGTTAAGAAAAATAATTAACATATTGAAATGGTACACAAAATTGGCATTGTATCTACTGAATATTCGGTACAGGCATTAATCACATATCATCTGAAAACAATGGGGAAACCATGCAATGTCTCATTTTGAGTTCACAACAAAGCTTATTGACCAGGGTCACCAGGTCAAGGCCAGGTACAATACTCTTTCTCTCCATAGTAATTCATGATATGTCTTCTTTGCAAGAACCAAATGGCCTATTTTGCTTATATTTGGGACATGACAATCTGCGGGATGGGATGGGATATGGGATAAAATGACAATCTGCGGGACAGAATTTCAAATTGCGTGGGACTGCCGGTATCTCGAGGAATACAACACGTAGAGGGCTCCTTTTGGTGTCTAACGAAAGGCCCACATTCGCCCTATCCACACATATTAACCCCGCCACTGACCGGACACCAGAAATTGCATTATTTGGTCGACAACTGACCTAACATGGGATGGAATATGGAATAGAACGACAATCTGCGGGACAGAATTTCAAATTGCATGGGACGGCCGATATCTCGAGGAATACAACACGTAGAGGGCTCCTTTTGGTGTCTAACGAAAGGCCCACATTCGCCCTAGCCACACATATTAACCCCGCCACTGACCGGACACCAGAAGTTGCATTATTCGGTCGACAACTGACCTAACATGAAATTGTCGAAATCAAGGCCGTGGAACAGCTGTAGAAATGCATTTTTACAGCGATAACTCTATGCCCACAAGCAAACTTGGTATTAAAATGAAGTTTATCATCTATTGCACAACACAAATCTATTAATTCGAACGAAGCTGTGATTTATGCACATCTAGAGACCAATTAACCCACCCATGCGAAGGTGCCACGAAACACGAAAAACTGCATTCGACATCAATGTTTAGATTTTAGATTTTGAATACGCTAGCAAACAAGTTTTAGGTATCAAATAACGCAGTGGAATACTGTGCACTCATTTTTAGCTACACTATGGATGTTTTAGGACGAATACTGTAATGGCTAACATGCAAACACGCGCCGATAAAAACAGTTAAAAATAGACTCGATGTTTACAATTACAGGATCGATTTCAGCTTATATATTCCACATAATGGGGCGTATAGTATATCATAATGTAGGATTAGACACAGGGAATGTGCTTTTTTCCAAATGTGTCCACTACGCAGTGAAATTGTTGCAGAAATTCGCTCCAAGAAAGGGCGCTACTTTTTCTCGTAAAAAAATAGAATGGCCCACTGAAGCTTAAGTTAAACACATATGAATAACTCGTAGTGTTGTTGTTGTTGATGTTGTTGTAAAAATAGTCTCAGAGATTTGCTGCGATGTGATGATGATGATGAATATGATGATAACGATGATGGTGCTGAATATGATGATGATGATGATGATGATGATGGTGATGACGATGATAATGCTATTAATTAATACATTAGGAAGGCGTTGATTATATTTACACCAAGAAGTTCTTGTATATATTATACATATGCTGTTATATTCTCATTCTTGTGTATATATTTTCTCCTTGTACTTCTCAATATCTATATTTGATCAGAGAATAAAACATTATCAAAGCCGTTTTATCGTTCCAACTAAGCCGTTCTTAGCAGCACTTCATTCACAAAATACGAATATACACCATGTATCAGAAGACGTATCAAATGTGATTTTTTAAGGGATTTGCGCTCTTCATTTGTTAGAAAATCGCACTTATTTTTATTTCAGTTGCGACTAAAAGCCCAGATGCCGGAAGCCGGTGCCCGGTGATTACAAGCCAAGTTACAAAATAGATTAACTGGTTTGAACGCATGAACATGTCAATGGTCAGACTGTTCGAAAGAATATTCAAATCAAATAGTGTTTATAGACTTAAAAACTTACGTGTGACACTCGAATTTTAATTAAATCCATGATTGTGTAAGTCTCTCGAATATCAAGAACACTGCGCATGCACATTTTATTGGGATACATACCATCTAATGGCGGCCATCTCGGGTAATTGAGATGTGTTCGTATCACATTGTGATACGGCCAATGAAATCACTGAATTTCAGATTATCAGCTTAACCGCATTATTTCATGAGTATCTGAAGCAAATGAACACCACAAACAATAGAAAATTAACACAGCTCTTCGTGTGGGATACTCTTTAAAGCCAGTAACACATCAGTCATCCTGACAGACTGTACAAACATACCGATAATGGGGCATTATGAATCAGAAATATTTGTGTTATTTGGAATTATCAACGCTACCATGCATGTTGTGGCTTCTAAGTAAACAAATTACCAGTTTTTATGGTGGCATGATGGTAAAGGACTCTTATTTGCAATTAAGACCCTCGCAATAAATGCTTCAACAAACGCTCTTTATTGGCTACCCTATAAATAAAGGGGAGTTGTGCGACTTCGCGCATTTATCCACATCAAGGGTGTGCGTCTTTACCGAGAACAACTGAGAACAAGCTTATAAAATACCATATATGCATTAAATAACGCGTTATACTACTTGAAATCTGTACAGTATATAGACATCGATAGTTTCATTAAAATATTTACTGTTATGCATTTTAACTGAAATATACTTAACCAATCGCAAGAACAAATACATATGTTTGTTCTCGGGTTGAGTGTCTTCTCCGTTTGACATGAGTGTGAACACGTTTATTAAATAAAATTTCTACTTTTAATCATAGGGAACCGTAACAAATCATTCCTGAACCATCACAAATACACAATGCTGACAGTATGATGACTTTTTTTTTAAATGGTTTATTGTGCAGAATGTATTATGACAAAGCACCAGGTCCAGGCAACAGGCAAGCCTATAATATAAGCCCGGACCCATCAACAGAAAATAACAGAACATAACATAACGTGACCAACACAAGAGTGCAAAAGTGCAAACACCGACAATCAGGGGATACAGAGGCCTGTCTATATAGGTCATCTGAATAAGGGATGTTTGAGCAGTAAGGTGGACTCGGAGAAAAAGATGTAACATTAATTCATATACCATATAATGAGTATGAACTCATTGTCTGGTATTGAATCTATTGGTGGATTTGAAATATTCATGGACTATCTTACAAATGTCTCAATTCATCTTTTGACCCAGTGCAGGATCACCAAACAGAAGAATCTCAATGATTATGTTCACAAACAGTTCATGTAATCTTTTATATAAAGCTTCTCTTTGTTGACTATATAAAGGACAGAAAAAAAAGTAATGCTCAACATCTTCATACCTCTTTCCACATCTACAACTAGGATCATCAGTAAGAAACCTAGATAGTTTATGAGCATTTAATTGACTACAAGCATTTCTGATTTTCGAATGAATGATTTGGTTTGATCTGTCACCTACTGTATTAAAGTATATCGGGGTCTATTGTCCATTTTGCCGAATTCATTTTTCAATTTGGATATTGAAAGACAAAAGAGCGCATCGATGGATCTAACCTATTCCATAATTCTATACTAGATGGGAAGAATGATTTTAAGTAGGAATTTAAGGGATTAGTCACATGCCCATATCTAGATATATTATCACCACTACGCATGGGATATCTACTAATTTCTTATACTAGCCTTGGGATTTGAATTGATATATATATAGGGCTTTTACGATAAACAGCCTTGTGAAATACAATAGTTTTTCTTCTATTATGCCTATCTTTTAAAGTGATATAACCAGTTTCCATGTATATAAGAGTATGACTTGTCCCTCTAATGATGCCACTGATGGTTCTCTGAGGGCATCCAGCTGCAATGATTCAAGATTGGTGGTTAGGCCTTGAGAACAATTATCCGAAATCACATCACCATAGTCAAAAATTGGCAGAATAAAGGACCTATACAAGGTATCCAGTGCATGTCTGGTTAGTTTATATTTTAACCTTCGAAGACAATTAATCATTGGGCATATTTTATCAAAAAGATTGTTTACATCAAAATCCCAACAACCAGAATAATGAAACATCAAACCCAAGTGCGTATGATTATCAACTTCTTTAATTTCCTTGTCATGTAGATATAAAGGGTAATTTATGACCAGGTCTTTATTACCTACTGTTAATGATTCTGTTTTAGATGAATTAAATTTTACCTGCCATTTATTTGCCCAGTGACCAATTCGCTGTAAATCTCGATTTAACGTTCTGGACGCCATATATAAAGGTCATTTTCAACGGTTATAAATAACGATGTGTCATCTGCATAGAGTCTAATATTCGATTCAATATTCTCTACAATATCATTTATAAAAATGTTAAATAGCAGAGGCCCAAGAACTGATCCTTGGGGGAACTCCAGCAGAAACCCTTTTGATACTAGACTCCCGTCCATTCACGACTGTACACTGTGTGCGATTAGAAAGATAATTTTCAAACCATCTCAGAAGTTTACCCTGGATGCCAATATGGTACATTTTGTGCAGTAGACCCTTGTGCCAAACTCTATCAAATGCCTTGCTTATATCACAGAGGCAAATCGAATTAATTTTCTTTCATTTAAAGCTCGCTGAACATGGAAATCAATATCAATCAATTGATATATAGTACTGTCTCCAGGGATAAAACCTGATTGGTAATTTGTAATTAAATTCTACTTTGTCAGATATTCATAAACAAAATATGTTTAAAAATTACTTTTTCTAAAACTTTACTCAGATTACTTGTGAGAGATATGGGCCTGTAATTTTCTTTATTATTTACAGAATCTTTTTTGTATATTGGCATCACATTAGCATGTTTCCAAATATCTGGAAAAAATGATTGATCTAAAAACAAATTAAAGATCTTAGATAATGGATCTGCTAGTTGGTAGCTGACATTTTTAATAAGTTATTACTCATAAGGTCTGGGCCTGAAGCTTTGGCAGGATCAAGATTTTCTAATATTTCTTTTACTTCCTTTTTGCTAACTACAAATGGTTCAATATTACTGTTTTTCATATTTAAAGACGGTAATTCACTGTTATCCAACACAGATGCACTCTGGCTAACAAAATACTCATTTAGAATATTTGCTATATCTTCAGCATTATAAATGATTTTGTCATTCTCAAACAGAGGTGGAAATATTGGGTTGTCATTACATTGATTTTTGGAAAAGTCTTTCATTAATTTCCACCATTGGTTGGAATTCATATTACGCTCAGATGCTAAATTACATAGTTTAATATCATAATCCTGTTTGGCCTTCCTTATGATGTCTATTGTATAATTGCAAATTTTTCTAAACTTTTCCCAATTCTGTGGTGTGTTGCAGTTTTTTGCCTTTTTATGAGCTCTATCTCTTTTTTTTAATTGTCTTTTTACCTGATGGGTCATCCAAGGTTTGTCACATGAGCGTATGGTAACTGTTTTTGTAGGAATAAATCGTTTCGCCATTTCTGTGATATAAGTTGTTAGAAGTTTGGCAATTTGATCAATATTTATAGTACACAAGATTATTTTATCCCAGTCAGTATTGGCCATTTCATGTGTAAATCCTTCCTTGTCCATATGGGCATAGTCCCATATTTTCCTTCTAAAGGAAGTGACTACAGGGTATTTATCTTTCAACTTAGCAAATATTCCATGATGGTCACTGCAGATAGGAGGCAGAACACCACAGCTGGCAATTGAGCTTGCATATGGACATGCATGATGAAAACAGCAAATCATTTAAAGTTCTAGAAGTTGTAGTTATCCGTGTGTGTTCTGTCACCATTTGTTTAAGACCATGGATTTTTTCAATGGCTTTAACTGGTTCAGTGCTGAAAGCCCATATTTGGACCCTATGTAAGAGTGCTGGAAGCCCATATCTGGGCTTTGGCGATGACACTGTATTGCTTGTTTAGTTTAACCATTTAAATAGAGTTTGTCAGGTAATAGTTTTTAAACATTACTACATATATAATTAAATTGTGACATTGTGAAGTTTGAATGGATGCCGACCGATAAATTTTTTCAGAAAAGGTACTTATATTACGAAAAGTTTGATAAAAATGACAAATTGTTTTTCCCAACGGCGTCCAGCAACCAAGCACATAACCATATAAACCTAATCATACATCCAGGCTCATATCCATATCCTAATTTGACAACAAGACTCAGAACCATAACCTATTCTGAAAACAAACTTATAACCATAACATAATCCGACAACCAGACTCATAACCAGCACCTTATCCGACAACCAGATTCATAACCATTACCTAATCTGACAACCAGGCTCATAACCATAGCCTAATGAGGCAAGCAGGCTCATAACCATAGTCGAATGAGACATCCAGACCCATAACCATACTCTAATGAGACATCCGGGCTCATTACCATAGCCTAATGAGACATCCAGGCTCATAACCATAGCCTAATGAGACATCCAGCTCATAACTTAATCACAAACGTATACACATGGGTGTCAAATTTGAGAAAAGATGGTATATTACCTACTCCGGGCATAAAATTCAATGATTTTCTGTTTATTGAAATAAATATACGCATTTCATTATGTGTATGTAGGATATTTAGCAGCGAACCAGTTAATCTTAGGATGATTAATTTCAAAGCAGTCTGCATTGAAATCACCAGTGACAATACAATTGAGAAACAAGTCATTTCGGGCTAACCTAATTGAATCATTTATAAGATCCCAGACTCCTACAGTTGATGAAGGAGGTCTATAAAAGACACCGATTAAAACTTTCTTGTTGAAATATCTAATTTCAGCCCAGGTAGCTTTAATAGAGGCCAGATACCATTATCTCACTGAGGTGTTTAAATGCTAAAGTGCTTTTAATATAGATAATGATCCCTCCCCATTCACCACAAACTCTGTCTTTTCTGATTGGTGGAAAGTGAAATCCAGGAATTCTTAAATCTTCATTATCAATTTTAGAGTCCAAGATAGTTTCCGTCAGGGCAATCACATCATATTTACCAAGTTCAGCATTAACAATATCTACTTTATATCTAAGGCCCCTGACATTCAGATGGCAAATAGAGATCTCAACATCATTTGGGCCAGGGTGAGGATGTACATCTCCACCTAGGATAATTATATAGAAAATCATGGCAAGGAATCCAAGATGACCAAAACCAGCAATCATATTTACGAGTGTTACACTATTAAAATCTATTTTATTCTGTCTTCTCCCGCCACCAAAAAGACCAATCCTGGAGCGAAACATAGAAGTATCAATATTTATTTCAAGCTAAGTAAAGTAATAATAGCTCCAGAATATACCAAACAGCCACCCTCCACACCAAACATCCAATGATCCAAAAACCAAGTCGCCATAACCCCCAAGAGTCTGCATTTTGCAAAACATATTTATAAAGTAGAAAAAATAATATAATAATAATGAAACTGAAATAATTTGCTCTAACTGAGCCATCATCTATTGTAGACCTCCCCCCAGATGAGGGTAGTGTCACACGAAAGTGTAGAAATTTTGACGCTATCTCCAATTATCCTTGTCCCATGGGGGTTCCAAAACACTGAGGTATCCAGGGCGGAACATGTGGAAAATATATTTGTTTGACCTTTTTGGTGTTTTTGACCTGCAACTTTCAGTATAATCAGGAAAACCAATAAAATAAGACAAATGTTGAATAAAATATACTTGAATATCAGATATTTATTCTATCTGGGTCGCTTAACATTTATGATATGCAAAAAGTTATATTATCCAACAAATTTTGTGAAAAATTCACGAAAATGCCAAAAAAATGCATAAATTGCACTGCTTTTTCAAAAAAGTTTTCCAGTAGATTTCATATAAATTTTTTATTTTTCGGTATAAAGCTCTCATTTGTGCATCAAAATTTTCAGCATTATATACCTGTTTTAATAGTATTAACATCACAAGCAATGATATCCAAAAACTTAACCCACTCCCCTAAAACTGATTTTCTATCTGAAAATACCTGTCAAGTCAGAATAGCCCGTTTCGTTCCGTTTTGTTAACCAATTCAGAGTCTTATCATATATCATGGAATTAGCATGTATCTGAGGAGGTTTATGTTATGGTAGAGTCTATTTTTGTTTAAATTTTTTATTTTTTTGGGGTAAATTAGCTAAAATTTTGATTATTTTTAAGTGAAAAATTTCTGAAAAATTCCCATGACTGTCAGTTTTATGGATAGAGCTGCACAACATGCACCACAATATGAATTCTTCCCCAATATCAGACATGAAATGCTGTAATCACGTACCAGACCAGAATTAAGAAATAAAGTAAAACTTAAAGGGGTACTGTACGCCAAATGTTGTTGTTGGTTTCTATAGTCTCCGAGTCTGAGAATAAGGTAACACTTATGGCGAAACTTTGGGCTTTAATTGAAAGTTTATTCACATGAATATCTCAGGTAAGTATAGTTAGTTCATAAATTTTTTACTTGTGTCCAAATTTTGAAATTGTTCAAACAACTCAGGCTGCCTATCGGTCGTCCATCCATGAAATGCATAAAAGGCATCAAGATGGAGAACTCTCCGACATGACCTCTCTATCGATTAATATGTCGTTGAGTTATTGTGGAAAGCAATAGCAACCCAAGGTACACATGTATAACCAACCCAGTAACATACAGTCACTCTATATATACACATAAACACCACACAAATGACAATAGTGTTCTCAATGCTTTCAATTTTATGCTATACTAAACTCGAAAGGTCGCTCATACTAGTTGATAGAATTCATATCATAAATTGCAATAGTTCTGCCCACGGATTATGTAATCTCATCTTCCCTGTCACTGTCAATTTCATCAAATGTGATTGTATCAGTCAATAGAATTTCTGTGCAACATCTTACGAGAAGAATGGTTCAAACAACTCAGGCTGCCTATTGGCCGTCCATCCATGAAGTGCTACATCGGGAGTAGTTGATTTGGCAACGGTTGCAAGTATCCACTGTTTTGCTATCATGTTGGCTCGTTTTGAGTGTAGAATTAAAGTTCTTCACATGGTGGAAGTGCAGAAAGATCAACTACCTTTTGCTGATTCTCGAACTTCTTCTGGAACTTTACCCACCTAGCTTAATTCACTTTTCTCGAATGTGGACCATACATGTATAAGGCACATGTTAACTCCTTGATTGTATTAAGTGTGCCACTGTCCAAAACCAAATTCATTCCTAAATTAGCCATGACTTCCATATATCTTGATGGTCTTTCCAGCAACTTCCAGTAGTGTTTTTATTCCTTTTTGGAACAACGATGAAAGGTAATTATTACCTGTGAAGGAATGGAACCCAACAACTGCATTCTTCTGTATATTTGGCTGCCAAAATGTGGAAATGGTAGATATTGACCCATCGTGTCCCGCAATCGCTTACAAGTTGTGGTTGATGTATAAAGTTGGCTATTCTGCCTTCTATACATTGAACACTAACATGCCTGATGCACCTTAGTTAATTTTTACTATTGCCACCACTGACATTACCAGAAATATTGGATTTTTCTCTCACAAACTTGACATATATAACGGCACAAAAACTTCAAGTAAAATATATATCAGACGCACGTTTTTCGAAAATTTCCTGGTATTTCAAAATGTATTTTCTCTAAATCTATCAGAATCTATCAGGAATATCTTTGTGAAATTTTGTACAAGAGATTGTGGTACCATATATAAGAACCATTGGACATTTGGTTATTATAATCTCATTTACTTTACTTTTATGGCATGAAAATCTTTAAAATTTCACTGTGTTCAGGTACCGAGAACTACTGTAAAACAGATTTTTTTCGAAAGTGCATTTCATATATACATGATATCATATCTGAAGATCATGAGAGGAGACTTAATTTTTCTTGATTCATGAAATTAAATGATTATTTTCATTCAGAAAGACAACTACCATAAATATTTTTTTATTATTGAGAATTTTCATGCCATGCTTGTTGGTCATTGAAAAATTGGGCTCAGTTGAGTTCTGGGTCATGGGTTCATAACCAAGTTAAATCTGACCACCATATCTCTTAACACTGTGGCCTAATTTCTGTTGATTGCTCCCTGCTTGAGTGGACAGCACCACATTTGAACATTTGTTTTCATTGGGCTGGCATATTTCTTACTGCTTTATTCTTCATTATAATACATGGGGTATGATGCTATAATATGCAATTAAAAAGCTAACTCAACATTATGATACAAATGAAGCCTCCTCTCATGGAGTCAAGACAATAAGCTATTTGATGGTTGACATGTTGTTTGAATTTATAAATTTTTCTGGCAGTTCTCGGTACCTAAAGGGACAGAAACGAAACAAACATTTTCAACCTCTCAAATGTATTAAAATCCATTATTGTTATTGTCTCTTTATAATTGCTCTGATTCTATATATAATGAAAATTATCATATGTAAAATTCAAGATTTTCACCAGATAGATCCAGAGAAATTCTTTGTTGAAAATCACTTGCCATTTCTGGCTGGATTTACTGTGATTTATGCAAAACGTGCGTCTCCCCCTTAAATGTGTCACACTAATGTGTTTATAAACTAAATTACTAAAAATGGCAACCTTTTTTACATATATCCCGAACATTATTCTCTGCATTTCCGAAAATGTAGCAAATTGTGACTCACTTTGTTATTTTACATGTTAGCTAATCAACTGACAACTAAATGTTCTATTCTGGTTGTCCCATTTCCTTATGGGGTATAACAAATTAATTTTAAAGTTGCCTTATTTGTTTGTTTTTTCCCGAAAACCTCTTTTTGGATACTGGCTATATGTTTTTTAATAAATGGGCAGAACTTTGAAATGGAACTGAAATGAATCATAATTTGTGGCTATTCTGGCCTATTAGGATAAACATTGATCAACATGGTACAGGCTGGAGGTCAATATGGCAACCAGAGAGTTACCGTATGGTCATACATGTAGGTGAGGTGAATATGTGTAAAGGGAGTTATTTTATGGTCATGAATGATGTGAATAGGTGTACATGATTAGCTATATGGTCATGAATGGGGTGGCTATGGTGAGATGTATATGTATGCAAGGAGTGAGAGAATTGTAATGTGTGAGGTGAATATATATATACAGGGAGTGACTGTATGGTTGTATGGTTATGATTTAACCCAGTACAGGTGTACACAATGTGGCTCAATGGGCATTGCTGTGGTTTACATGTATGTAAATAACGAGAGTACCTACATGGTCATATGTGTGTTTATGTATATATGGAGTGACTGTATGTTCATGGGTGAGATGTACAGATGTACCTTGTGTATTGTCATAGATGTATACATGTGTTGTCTGTATGATCATTGGTGGTTGAATGGATAAATAGATGTGCAGCTATGTGTAATGCATATAGGTGTTCATGGAATGGCAGTAGTCATAATGTGTATATGTGTACCTGATGTATGCTGAATGGTCATTGACGAGTGTGTGGATGGTCATGTGTGGATGTATATGCATATACTGAGTGGCTATATGACTATTGACGTGGCAAATATATATACAGTGAGTGACTCTATGGCCAATAGTGAGGTGAATATGTTTTCAGGGAGTGACTGTATGGCCAATGGTGAGGTGAACAGGTATACAAGGAGTGACTGTATGATCATGAATGTGGTGAATATGTATATAGATAGTGACTATATGGTCATGGGTAAGGTGTAGGAGTATACCTGGTGCACCTGCATGGCTGTATGGTCATGTGTAGGGTGTACGGGTATACATAAGTGTGGCTGTATGGTTATGGAGAGATATGTGTATAAAGTGAGTGGCTATATCGCCATTAGTGAGGTGCATATGTTTACCTGGAGTGATTCTATGGTCATGGTTGGGGGTATATGTATATCTTGCATGGGTATGTTGCCATGGGTTTGGTGAACATGTATACAGTGAGTGATGTATGACCAATGGTGAGGTGAATTTGTATACAATGATTGACTGTATGATGATGAATGTGTTGAATATAGGTACACAGGGGGTGACTATATGGTCATGGGTCAAGTGTATGAGTACACCTAGTGTGCCTACATGATGACTCATGGCTGTATGGGCATGTGTGGGGTGTACATGTATACACAAGTGTGGATATATATGGTCATGGGTGAGGGGTACATATATCAAGCGAGTGGCTATATGGCCAATGCTGAGATGCATTGCATATGTATACATGGAGTGACTCTATGGTCATGGATGGGGAGTATATGGCGAATATGTATACAGGGATTGACTGTATGGCCAATGGTGAGATGAATAGGTATACAAGGATTGACTTATGGTCATGAAAGTGGTGAATAGGTATACAGGGAGTGACTATAAGGTCATGGGTCAGGTGTATGTGTGCACAGAGTGAGTGACTATCCACTCATTTGTGTGGTGTTTATGTGTATATATGGAGTGACTGTATGTTACTGGGTTGGTTATACATGTACATGTGTACCTTGGGTTGCTATTGCTTTCCACAATAACTCAACGACATATTAATCGATAGAGAGGTCATGTCAGAGAGTTCTCCATCTTGATGCCGTTTATGCATGTTGGAGAAAACGTTAAATGATTTCCCCCTCAGGCCTGATAATAGTTAATCAATTTTGATGCTAATGGGCAGGTGATTCAAGTCAAATGTACAGAAGAATGCACTTATTGGGTCCCATTCCTTCACGGGTAATGATACCTTCCAAAAAGGAAAAAAAACTTGTCTGGAAGTTGCTGGAAAGACGATCAAAATATATGGAAGTCATGGCATATTTAGGAACTAATTGGGTTTTGGACAGTGACACGCATGTGCCTTATATGTTCAACATTCGAGAAAAGTGAATCAAGCTAGGCGGATAATTGTTCCCACAGAAGTTCGAGAATCAGCAGAAGCTACTTGATCTTTCTGCACTTCCACCATGTGAGGAATCTTTAATTCTACACTCAAAACGAGCCAACATGATAACAAAACAGTGTAGACTTGCAACCGTTACCAAATCAACCACTCCCGGTGTAGCATTTCATGGATGGACGGCCGATAGGCAGCCTGAGTTGTTTGAACAATTCTTCCCGTAAGATGTTGCACAGAAATTCTATTGACTGATACCATCACATTTGATGAAATTGACAATGAAGATGAGATTGCATAATCCGTGGGCAGAACTATTGCAATTTATGATATGAATTCTATCCACTTAAGTATAAACAACCTTTCGACTTTAGTATAGCATACAATTGAGAGCATTGAGAACACTATCTTGTGGTAGGGTTAAGTTTTACTTTATTTCTTAATTCTGATCTGGAACGTGATTATAGCATTTCATGTCTGATATTGGGGAAGAATTCATATTGTGGTGCATGTTGTGCAGCTGTATCCATAAAACTGACAGTCATGGGAATTTTTCACTTAAAAATCATCAAAATTTTAGCTAATTTACCCCCAAAAAATCAAAAATTTAAACAAAAATAGACTCTACCATAACATAAACCTCCTCAGATACATGCTAATTCCATGATATAAGATAAGACTCTGAATTGGTTAACAAAACGGAACGAAAGCGGCCTATTCTGACTTGACAGGTATTTTCAGATAGAAAATCAGTTTTAGGGGGGTGGGTTAAGTTTTTGGAAATATCTCGGCTTTTTGGATATCATTGCTTGTGATGTTGATACTATTAAATCAGGTATATAATGCTGAAAATTTTGATGCACCAATGAGAGCTTTATACCGAAAAATGAAAATTTTATATGAAACTTCGGGAAAACTTTTTTGAAAAAGCAGTGCAATTTATGCATTTTTTTGGCATTTTCGTGAATTTTTCACAAAATTTGTTGGATAATATAACTTTTTGCATATCATAAATGTTAAGCGACCCAGATAGAATAAATATCTGATATTCAAGTATATTTTATTCAACATTTGTCTTATTTTATTGGTTTTCCTGATTATACTGAAATTTGCAGGTCAAAAACACCAAAAAGGTCAAAAAAATATATTTTCCACATGTTCCGCCCTGGATTCCTCAGTGTTTTGGAATCCCCATGGGACTAGGATAATTGGAGATAGCGTCAAAATTTCTACCCTTTCGTGTGACACTACCCTCATCTGGGGGGCGGTCTATTGTCAGCTAACCCCAGATGCTAGCAGGTAGAGAAAACAAAAATTAAATTAAAGTGACTTATAGTTATAAATCAGAGTCAGTGTTAATGCTGTGTACCAGCCACTTGTAGGAATAAACAGTTAAATACCTACTTGTTCTCAGGAAAGATATATAGTCTAGGACTCCTAGCCGTGTGTGTTTGTTTAATTACTTATTGAAGGACGGAACCAGTTATGATTGGCCCCATTCCGTGGTATCTGACGCATGCATCTTACTATAGAAGAGAATAATTTTAACCATGCACCAACTCAACTCCCCACCACTGTCATAATTTCACGATTCATCTGTCTTCTACTTTCTCTCTGTCTCTCTCTCTCTCTCTCTCCCTACATCATGCTATCCCTAACACTACCTTCTTCCTGTTTCCATCCATAACTCAAATTTAGTTAAATATCTTCACTTCTCCTAAACCATTATTTCAATCCCTTTTCGTCTGATCGATACCCCTCCCTCACTTATTGGGGAAGGTACATGTCGCCAAAGAGGAGAATACTTCACATAAACCCTCGGGCTTGTTGTCTGATCCTCATTTCCATAATTAACTCTTATATTTTGTATATTTATGTCATCTGTATATTATGTTATTTGTTTGGATTTGGAGATAAAAATATGTTTACATTAACTGTTACATCGGAAGTCATCATACTGTCGGCATTGTGTATTTGTGATGGTTCAGGAATGATTTGTTACCGTTCCCTATGATTAAGAGTAGAATTTTTATTTAATAAATGTGTTCACACTCATGTCAAACGGAGAAGATACTCAACCCGAGAACAAACATGTATTTGTTCTTGCGATTGGTTAAGTATATTTCAGTTAAAATGCATAACAGTAAATATTTTAATGAAACTATCGATGTCTATATACTGTACAGTTATAACGCGTTATTTAATGCATATATGGTATTTTATAAGCTTGTTCTCAGTTGTTCTCGGTAAAGAAGCACACCCTTGATGTGGATAAATGCGCGAAGTCGCACAACTCCCCTTTATTTATAGGGTAGCCAATAAAGTTATTGCGAGGGTCTTAATTGCAAATAAGAGTCCTTTACCATCATGCTGCCATAAAAACTGGTAACAACATGCATGGTAGCTTTAATAATTCCAAATAACAAAAATATTTCTGATTCATAATGCCCCATTATCGGTATGTTTGTACAGTCTGTCAGGATGACTGATGTGTTACTGGCTTTAAAGAGTATCCTGCACGAAGAGCTGTGTTAATTTTCTATTGTTTGTGGTGTTCATTTGCTTCAGATACTCATGAAATAATGCGGCTAAGCTGATAATCTGAAATTCAGTGATTTCATTGGCCGTATCACAGTGTGATGCGAACACATCTCAATTACCCGAGATGGCCGCCATTAGATGGCATGTATCCCAATAAAATGTGTGCGCCCAGTGTTCCTGATATTCGAGAGACTTACACAATCATGGATTTAATTAACATTTGAGTGTCACACGTAAGTTTTTAAGTCTATAAACACTATTTGATTTGAATATTCTTTTGAACAGTCTGACCATTGACATGTTCATGCGTTCAAACCAGTTAATCTATTTTGTAACTTGGCTTGTAATCACCGGGCACCGGCATCTGGGCTTTTAGTCACAACTGAAATAAAAATAAGTGCGAATTATAACAAATGAAGAGCGCAAATCCCTTTAAAAAATCACATTTGATACGTCTTCTGCGTAGTGGACCCATTTGGAAAAAAATACATTCCCTGTGTCTAATCCTACATTTTGATATACTATACGCCCCATTATATGGAATATATCAGCTGAAATCGATCCTGTAATTGTAAACATCGAGTCTATTTTTAGCTGTTTTTATCGGCGCGTGTTTGCCATTACAGCCATATAGTAGCTAAAATCGAGTGCGTTCATCATCATCAGCATCACATCGCAGCAAATCTCTGAGACTATTATTACAACAACATCAACAACAACAACACTACGAGTTATTCATATGTGTTTAACTTAAGCTTCAGTGGGCCATTCTATTTTTTTACGAGAAAAAGTAGCGCCCTTTCTTGGAGCGAATTTCTGCAACAATTTCACTGCGTAGTGGACACATTTGGAAAAAAGCACATTCCCTGTGTCTAATCCTACATTATGATATACTATACGCCCCATTATGTGGAATATATAAGCTGAAATCGATCCTGTAATTGTAAACATCGAGTCTATTTTTAACTGTTTTTATCGGCGCGTGTTTGCGTGTTAGCCATTACAGTATTCGTACCAAAACATCCATATTGTAGCTTAAAATGAGTGCACAGTATTCCACTGCGTTATTTGATACCTAAAACTTGTTGTTTGCTAGCGTATTCATCGAGAAATCTAAATTCTAAACATCGATGTCGAACGCAGTTTTCCGTGTTTCGTGGCACCTTCGCATGGGTGGGTTAATCGGTCTCTAATTGTGCATAAATCACAGCTTCGCTCAAATTAATAGATTTGTGTTGTGCAATAGATGATAAACTTCATTTTAATACCAAGTTTGCTTGTGGCCGGGCATAGCGTTATCGCTGTAAAAATGCATTTCTACAGCTGTTCCAAGGCCTTGATTTCGACAATTTCATGTTAGATCAGTTGTCGACCGAATAATAGTCCAGTGCATTTAAGAGAAAAAAATGCCAAACCCGGAACTAATTGCAACAGAATTTTTTTTTGCTGGAGTAAGTACATAAACCCTCCATAAACAACATACTAAAAATCGGCAAAAATCGGAAAAAGGGAAATTGGTGAATTTCGTGAAATAAATTTGGGGAAATTTGGTCAAATCATCAATTTGTGGATTTTCATGGATGTTTATAAAAACAATCAAATTCACAAATCCTACAAATATGATGTGTGTTGTGTCGTCCTCAGTTTCCTGAACCCAGTACTGAAAATCAGTCCCAGATTCATTACGTATTTTTCGAGTTGTGTGCCTTCAAAAATGCAAGTTTACCTGATTTCGGCCCATTTTCGGGGCCTCACTTTCGAAGAATGAGCCAAAATGCCTTATTTATGATTAATTATTAAAAAAAACTAGAGCAAACTGAAGGGATTTTTCACTGTTTTAGTAATTTCCTCACTAGATTAAACACAAAATATGATTAATATGTGCATCTATAATTAAGAAGAAGATTATATTCTCAATCAAAATGTGTGTTCCATTGTATGGACTTAAGCCAATTTTGCCTCTGACACTGAACGTGTGTGATGAAATGCAATATTTGAGGTCATGTAACTCAATAATTTAATACCCATATGCCATGCGTTTCTTATAACCTTTTAAGTATGTTGGATTGAACAAATAGTAAAGGTATTAACAGGACATTATTTAAGAAAATCAACTTATGGCCCTTTGAATACTTAGTCTTAGCTTGTTTCCAAAGATGCCAGTTTGAGGCATTTTTGTCCATTCTAAAAGGTTTTGGGCCATAAAAACAAAAAACAATGGGTGTTTTAATGTGTAAAATTATTTGAACTTTGCTCCCACAACACTTAAGTGATAAAAAATTAGCCTTACATTGGTTGTTATGCCAAATTACAGCCATTTCAGATACAATGTTGTTTTCTTCCAGTTTGTGTACATTCCTGTTGCATTATAAAACTGCTTAATACGTTATCGGACGTTGATTTAGAATTTTATGGTTATGTTGTATAAAAACAATCTCAAAATGCCAATTTGACAGTTCACTGCCAAATTATGACAACAAATATTATAGCTCTGTCAATAAACATAAACAAAGGAAATATGAAATTATGCATGAAAGAACAATGTAAGCAGAAGCTGTTAATATAAAGTTTTATGCTTCAAGATGCATAAGTTTGAAGTTTTTGTTGATATGCTTTCCCCTACCCCATTGTTCTGCCGTTCAAATTTGGAGTAAGTTTCCATAATGATGAGTGAAATCCAGTGACATTCATTGGTATAACCATTGAAATGCTATTTTCTCAACAAAAAAATTATTTAAGAGGACAGATCACATAATTTTACACAATAAACTTTCGTTAATTATTCTGAATATGCCTAAAATCCTTTTAAAATTGACAAAAACGCCCCACAATAGCATTTTCGGAAAAGAGGCTAGACTAAGAGTTCATAGGACCATTATTTTATTTTCTTCATCAATGTATTTTGAAATTACTTCACAATTTCTTCCATCTAGTATTCTCAAAATGTTATGAGAAAAGCAGAGCATATGGATATTAATTTATTGAGTTACATGACCTCAAATATGGCATTTCATCACACAAGTTCTGTGTCAAGGCAAATTTGGCTAAGTCCATACAATGGAACACACATTTTGTTTGAGAATATTTTATTCTCCTTATTCATAGATGCACATATTAATCATATTTTGTGTTTAATCTAGTGAGGAAATTACTAAAACAGTGAAAAAGTAATTAATTTGGCACTAGTTTTTTAACCATATAATACGGCATTTGGCTCATTCTGCGAAATTAAGGCTCCAAAATCAGGTAAACTCGCGTTTTTGAAAGCACACAACTCGAAAAATACTTAAGGAATCTGGGAATGGTTTCCAGTTCTGGATTCAGGAAAATGTGGTCGACAAAATAGGCATGATATTTGTAGGACGTGTAAATTTGAATTTTTTTATACATTCATGAAAATCCATATATTGATGATTTGACCAAATTTTCCCAATTTTTTTTTCACGAAATTCACTAATTTCCCTTTTTCCGATTTTTGCCGATTTTTAGTATGTTGTTTACGGAGGGTATATGTACCAATTCCAGCAAAGCAAAATTCTGTTGCAATTAGTTCTGGTTAAAACCATAAATGCACTGGACTATAATGCAACTTCTGGTGTCCGGTCAGTTGCGGGGTTAATACGTGTGGCTAGGGCGAATATCGGCCTTTAGTTAGACACCAAACGGAGCCATCTACGTGCTGTATTCCTCGATATATCAGCCGTCCCACGCAATTTGAAATTCTGTCCCGCAGATTGTCGTTCTATTCCATATTGCATCCCATGTTAGGTCAGTTGTTAACCAAATAATGCAACTTCTGGTGTCCGGTCAGTGGCGGGGTTAATATGTGTGGATAGGGCGAATATCGGCCTTTAATTAGACACCAAAAGGACCCCTCAACGTGCTGTATTCCTCTAGATATCGGCCGTCCCGCGCAATTTGAAATTCTGTCCCACAGATTGTCGTTCTATTCCATATTCCATCCCATGTTAGGTCAGTTGTCGACCAAATAATGCAATGTCTGGTGTCCGGTCAGTGGCGGGGTTAATATGTGTGGATAGGGCGAATGTGGGCCTTTCATTAGACACCAAAAGGAGCCCTCTACGTGCTGTATTCCTCGAGATATCGGCCGTCCCACGCAATTTGAAATTCTGTCCCGCAGATTGTCGTTCTATCCCATCCCGCAGATTGTCATGTCCCTTATATTTGGTATGAAATGATCTTTGGTGACAGGAATTCAGATTTGTGAAAATGGGATCGCAAAATCAAATAAGGGAAGAGCAATGCAGGGACATAACTATTTCACTCCATAGTAATTCTTAAAACATGTCCGAGCAAGAACTAGTTGGCTTATTTTGCATGGAATGTTCTTGTTTGGCTGGAATTCAGATTTGTTAAAATGGGGTCACCAGGTCAAATAGGGAACTGTTTCCCTCCATAATAATTCTTAATATGCTTCCTTCACAAGAACCATCAGGTCTATTTTACTGATATTTAGTATGAAGGGTTCTTTGGTGACTGGGATTCACATTTATTCATATGGGGGTCACCAGGTCAAATAGGGGACTGTTTCCCTCCATAATAATTCTTAATATGCTTCCTTCACAAGAACCATCAGGTCTATTTTACTGATATTTAGTATGAAGGGTTCTTTGGTGACTAGGATTCAAATTTATTCATATGGGGGTCACCAGGTCAAATAGGGTGTGACCAGGGACATAACTATGTCTCTATAGTAATTCTTAAAATGTCCTCTCAAGAGAGGTTGGACTATTTAGCTTACATATAGTATGGATGGTCCCTTTGTGACTGAGATTCAGATTTGTTAAAATGAGGTAAACCTGTCAAGAAATGGCGGGGCTACAGTGACTTACCACTTTTCTGTCTAAAAAATCATTGATATATCAAACTCATTAAAACATCTACCCTGGAACCACCTGACTGATTAATCGGACATACAGTGTTAGGGTCCATGGATAATTGGGCTTCAAACATGTCTAAATGTTTTTTTTTAAAGTTGCTTGTGAGATTTGAAATTTCCAACAATTGAGAAAGTTTGAGGTGTCGGTTGTGAAATTCCAACCTACGGGATTTACAAACTTGGGAGTTCGGTCGGGAGGGGACTAGTTATGAGTTGGAGAGGGGGTAGTGATCAATAGTGTACAGTTGGTAAATTTCAAGGTGGATATTCACCGATCTACATACATGAAGCCTCTCTAGCCACATGTCCTGTTTAGAACTACTTCATTTAGCCATTTTCCCAATAGCACCTGTAGTTAAACCACGTCATATAGCCAACGTCACCAGGTATGAAGGTAATTACGTAATTAGGTATTTGACGTTATAATATCATTGGGTGTTTCCCCAAACTGGCCACATGTATATGTACCATGTGTATCATCAGATATGCAACAACAAACATGCTCTGACCTAAGTGTCATCTGTGAATAGTTGTTTGTATATGATAATGGAAACATAAACCTGTAGACGAACAACTGTTTATCTTAATATTATTACACATGCTAGTCAAAAAATGACATTTTATGCAAATTTACGGTAGGCCTATGTCCTTTCAGTTTGTTTACCCACGGACTCCTGTCCTGATTGAAAACAAAATAATTCATGATTTTTAAAACAAAAAGCGTATTAAAAATAAAATAATTAAACCAAATGTCTTTATATTTGATGTGAATGAATCGTATAAACCATGATTTGACAAAAGTCGTAAAAAAATTCCGATAAAAGCGCAAATTATTATTACGCCACGTTGCTTTGTGAAAGTTTGTCAATTTTCGTGCAAAAACCACATGTTCAAAGGTCTCTTTTTGTTGATTCCATGAAATGTTTTCATTGACAACCAATGGCATCAATGATTACAACCATTAAAAAAGTGTGAACTGATTTCATTGGCTCAAGTTTAGGGGTGGAGTTTCCCATTGGTGCTAATTAGATGACAGAAAACAAGCGCGAATTGTTCAAAATGGCTAACTTAGCATTAAGACGTCACCAGCAGGTGCTCGAATGTGCCGCTTGGGATATTCTTTGTTTTATCGATATTGCGTTGATATAAGTACCCTATTAATTTATACTCGGTAATTATATATGCACACACACAAAGAAGCTTCCCAAGATGAATTTGAGATATTTGCATGACCACTGCAAACTCACCTTTATTTAGAAGCACTCGCATTGGGCTTACTTCATGTCAAACCAGGAGATATTTACTATTTTATTGATTTCTTTCTCGATCGATCAGGGTCGATGGTCTTTTGTGCGGTATATTTGAAATCTTGAAAAGATGGATATATAAAAGTAATATCTCATCAATTTATTGTACTAATTTTGTAGATTATATATATAAAAAGTTTTAATTATGTGTTCAGAATCGCGCCGATATCACAACAATGGGCCGTAGTTACATTACAACCGGATCTATATTGGATGCTCCGACATAATCTGATTTCGCAGAGTAAATTTGTGCAATAAAAGCAGAAAGATCCACTTTGAGTCATCAATTTTGGTTTTACCCGATTTGACCTCGAATTGATCATTTTGAAGGTCAAGGTCAGGTCGGGGTCACGATTTGACCCGTCCAAAACACTCAGTGGACAAAAGTAACCCTACGTATAAAATTTCGTCGAAAATCCCATCAAAATTCGCGATTCGACCTTGAATTGACCCTATTTCAAGGTCAGTGTCATGTCGCACGGGCAAACGAACAGGCTTACGACAATCCCCATACGAAAGTATCCCTAGACACTAAATTTCATCGAAATCCCGCGATACTCGGGTGTTCGACCTTGAAATGGTCAAGGTCAAGGTCACACCGCACGGGCAAATTAATAGGCCCATGCAGTCTCCGACCGAAAGTACCCCCACATACCAAGTTTCATCGAAATTGGTTTGGCCGTTTTCGAGTCCATCGCGAACAGACAGACAGGCAGACAGACACACACACAGACAGATTTCCCAAAATATATAATAGACTAGCTGATGAGCCCGACGTTGTCCGGGCTATTCAAGAACCAAATTTCAAGTCGATAGCTCTACCCAGCCCGACGTTGTCCGGGCTATTCAAAAACCAAATTTCAAGTCGATAGCTCTACCCGTTTCCGAGATCTGGTCTGCGCATGCGCGAAGCTGGCGTCGCACGGGCTTGGCGACCCGATAAAATTCGTATCCGGGGCAAGATACATTCACATACCAAATTTCAAGTCGATAGCTCCACCCGTTTCCGAGATCTCGTCTGCGCATGCGCGAAGCTGGCGTCGCACGGGCTTAGCGACCCGATAAAATTCGTATTCGGGGCAAGATACATTCACATACCAAATTTCAAGTCGATAGCTTCACCCGTTTCCGAGATCTCGTCTGCGCATGCGCTGCACGGGCGTCGCACGGGCTCGCCAATATGACAACGACCACCGCCTGGTCAAATTACACACACGTACCAAGTTTCGTCCCGATCGGTCGAGAATCGTAGATTTGTATTAATGACAAACAGACAGACAGACAGACAGATGTCTTCAAAATATATATGAGACTAGAAGGTGACCCGACTTCGTCCGGGCTTTGACCTTGAATTGACCATTTAGAAGATCAAGGTCAGGTGGGGTAACGATTTGACCCTTCCAAAACACTGCCCGGACAAAATTACCCGACAAAAGTACCCGTCGAAATCCATCCGGTTTTACCCGATTTGACCTTGAATTGATCATTTTGATGGTCAAGGTCAGTTCGGGGTCACGATTTAACCCGCCCAAAATATCAGTGGACAAAAGTAACCCCATGTATCAAATTTCGTGGAAATCCATCAAAATTCGCGATTTGACCTTGAATTGACCCGATTTCAAGGTCAAGGTCTCATCCCACGGGCAAATGAATAGGCTTATGAGACTCCCCATACGAAAGTATCCCTAGACACTAATTTTCATCGAAATCCCGTGATATTCGGGCGTTTGACCCTGAAATGACCCGATGTCAAGGTCACGTCGCACAGGCAAATTAATAGGTTTATGCCACTCCCCGGCCGAAGGTACCCTCACATACCAAGTTTCATCGAAATCCCGTGATATTCGGGCGTTTGACCTTGAAATTACCCGATGTCAAGGTCACGTCGCACGGGCAAATTAATAGGCCTATGTCACTCCCTGGCCGAAAATACCCCCACATACCAAGTTTCATTGAAATCGGCTCGGCCGTTTTCGAGTCCATCGATTACAGACACGCAGACAGACAGATCTTCCAAAATATATAATAAGACTAGCCGATGAGCCCGACGTTGTCCGGGCTATTAAAAAACCAAATTTCAAGTCGATAGCTCCACCCGTTTCCGAGATCTCGTCTGCGCGTGCGCGAAGCTGGCGTCGCACGGGCTCGGCGACCCGATAAATTTCGTATCCGGGGCAAGATACATTCACATAGCAAATTTCAAGTCGATAGCTCCACCCGTTTCCGAGATCTCGTCTGCGCATGCGCGAAGCGGGCACCGCACGGGCTCGCCAATACGACAATTATTAACGACGACCGCCTGGTCAAACTACACACACGTACCAAGTTTCGTCCAGATCGGTCGAGAATCGTAGATTTGTATAAATGACATACAGACATACAGACAAACAAACAGAGGTCTTCAAAATATATATGAGATCATGTATATATTAGAGTTGTGAATTGAATTGAAGATTTTAAAAATAACATTGGCGTCGTGGACGTTTTATGACCGGGATGGGATATTCAATAGACCGCGTCGCTAGAGTGCTAATTTTATAGGCCACTAACCATGCACAGACGCAGCGAATTTTCTTCATTGGCAGTTGGCAAGAATTATTTTAGTTTTAACGCGTTACAATAAATTAAAATGAAACTCTTTATTGCCACACGACTAAGGGCATCTGGAAATTGGAATGTTTACGAGATGATAATTGTCTAATAACTGTGCGAGTCTTCGCATATATATGCGATCTTTATATGAAAATATAATATATAATATAACTTGGACTATTCCGGTAACGAAAAAAAGAGAAATATGAACACGTGTTTATATAGATAACTGCGCGCAAAACCGAAATAATATACGATAATTTATTAATACATCGTGGTAGAATATACTTATTAATATACCAAAGTCTTCGTCACTGTCGGATACCCGTTAAGGTTTGGACGTTTCAAGATGGCGGCGCCCAGCGGACAGGATAAACCGTAAGTTAATATATTGTCTTCAAGCATCAATTAACGACATCTTTCGGTGATACACCTTTAAACAGTTATGTAGGAATTTGTATGCCCAACACCTATGTAACATGTCTTTCGCATGACAGGCATGCGAAATGTTGTATTTGGCGTGTCAAGTCGTCATAAATTTTCGAAATTTTATTGAGGCGGTGAAATGTTTGCTTTTTCGTAATTTTTTGGCCATGGGCTCATGGATCCGCAAATTTATGTATTGTCCTGTGTAGATTATGCTACCACACATCTTCGGAATGCAAAACCGGCTATATCTTTATTGTCTAACTCCGAAAAACGACCGTTGAAAATTTCAAAATATTCAGGTTCAGATTCGCAATATTTCCGATGATTCTGTTCAGGATCAGAAACAATTTTCGTTCAGGTTCGGACAATATTCGTTCAGGTTCGGACAATTTTCGTTCAGGTTAGGATGCATCAAAACCTCACCGAGAAGCGAAATGCCCAGCTGCAGTCGCGCTGTTATTGTGCGTGTTGCTTGTTCCGCGTGTATAATGTTTCGCTGATTATTGGTATACATGGGCCATGGGCGTTTTATTTATAGAAATGGGAAATTTTGGGACAGATTAAAAGTTGAACTGCGACCCGGAGACCGAGTCCGGTAAAAGATGTAGAAAATTGGGAATTCTGGTGAGAAGCATGAGAAACCTTCAGTGATAAGCCGTATATAGTTGTTGTAATAATTTGAAGGATTAGTTGTTTTAACGGAATTATAAGTTGGTCATTAGTGAAACCAATATATTTTATATTCTATAATTACAATCATGGATATATAATATATGATCTTGAGCGCGTAAAAAACAAACACAATAAACGGGGAACACGTGGCATGGTTTTAGCCATGCATGCACTCCGGAATAATTTGGGCGGACTTTCTTATTGCATGCATGCAAGATGCATGTATGCGCACTTGTGGTTCCTCTCCCAGCCCGCATACGAGGCCACTAAGGTCGCGCAGGTAGATGATCAGATAACTGTCCACAACTGTCGATATATCTTCCTGTTACATGTTAAGTATGCATGGCCATTAAGATTAGACTGGTATTGACTGGTGATGATGTAACATACCAAGCTGCAAAACAGGGTTAATCAGAGCGCGAACACTATGCGAACATAGAGAATATGGTTTCCCAAATAATACCTGCAATATGCGAATCTTCACGAGATCAGGAATATATTACTCGAGAAACCATAGATGTTCTCTTTATGTTATGCTTATGGTATTAAGTAATTATGCAAAACTACAAGTATTTGTCTATATCGAAACAAGAATTTAGACGCCGAAGTAGCGAAACTAATGCAAACAATATCAGCTGTTTCCGTTGGCAAATTACGCATCACTAATTTGGGTGGAAAATTTCCTACTTGTGCCTAAAAGATTAGTTCCTACCCAATGGTTAAATATTACACCTAGAAACTCAATTGTCAAGACAAATAACAACTGAATACGTAATAAAATAGGATCTTTTGTTTTCTTTAGAACTTATCTCAGTAATGAACTAATTTCAGTCTTCCGCGGAATTTCGCGTAGTTCCATTGTTAATAGCGCGAATATAATGTTTCGCTGATTCTTGGTATGCATGGGTGTCATTGGGCGTTTTTATATAGAAATGGAAATTTTTGGGACGGATTAAAAGTCGAACTGCGACCCGGAGGCCGAGTCCGGTAAAAGGTGTAGTTGGGAATTCTGGTGAGATGAATAAGAAACCTTAAGTGAAACAGTTGTTGTAATAATTTGAAGGATTAATTGTTTTAATGGAATTATGAGTTGGTCATTCGTGAAACCAATATATTTTACCGTATATTCTATAATTACAATCATGGGTGTATAATATATGATCTTTAACCATTTCTGACATTGGTTTTCATGTATGTAATATGGCAATGTAATTTCATTCTAGCTGGTGTATAGCCGACATTGCTCGAGATTATTGGCAACAATATTTAACTGTGGCTTTTGTCCCACTCATTCGGAGAACTTACCACCTATATTTGGAAATTTCAGCTGACATCTTTAGATATAACAAAGCGTGTAACAACACGCACAATAACAGCGCGACTGTAGCTAGGCATTTTGCTTCTCTGTGAGGTTTTGACCTGTCCGAACCTGAACGAAAATTGTCCGAACCCGAATGAAAATTGTTTCTGAACCTGAACAAAATCATCGGAAATATTGCGAATCTGAACCTGAACATTTTGAAATTTTCAAATGTCGTTTTTCGGAGTTAGACCCCTGGTTAGACAATACAAATATCGCAGGTTTTGCATTCTGAAGTTGTGTGGTAGCCTAATCTGCCCAAGAAAATACATAAATTTGCGGATCCATGAGCCCATGGCCAAAAAATTACGGAAAAGCGAACATTTCGCCGCCTCGATAAAATTTCGAACAATTATGACGACTTGCCCTGACTTGACACGCCAAATACAACATTTCGCATGCCTGTCATGCTAAAGGCATGTTACATAGGTGTTGGGCATACACATTCCTACATAACTGTTTAAAGGTGTATCACCGAAAGATGTCGTTAATTGATGCTTGAAGCTGCTTGAAGACAATATATTAACATACCGTTTATCCTGTCCACTGGGCGCCGCCATCTTGAAACGTCCAAACCTAAACGGGTATCCGACAGTGCTGTGATTTATTTTATGAGAACAATTGCTTCCTAGTTTCCACGTAAAATATGGGCATGCCTTTATTATAACAACTCATCGCGATACATATGATAATAACACGATGAAGACGTTTAATTATGAGAACTGAGATGTATTTCGGCGAAGTTTTGCATTCGCAGTGTTCTCCCATAACGCGACAAACTTCAAAAGCCGTGATCGAATTCATAATCGCTTTGCGCGTGCTAACTTTATCTATGCATTGTCAATGAGTTACCACATGATCGATCATGTGACTATGCTTCTGTTTACATGTGACAATGATGTGATCGGGCCGATGATCATGTGACTTCGTCTACAACACAAAATCTTCGGCTAACTTGGGAATTGTTATAAAAATAACGATTGGCGGCCGAATATTAGATTATATGCGCATAATGGGCATTTTATATATATATATATATATATATATATAATATATATATATATATATATAGCTATATATATATATATAGCTATATATATATATATATATAGCTATATATATATATATATATATATATATATATATATATATATATACTAGAAGGTGACCCGACTTCGTCCGGACTTTGACCTTGAATTGTCCATTTTGAAGGTCAAGGTCAAGTGGGGTCACGATTTGACCAGTCAAAAAACACTGCCCGGACAAAAGTACCCGACAAACGTGCCCGTCGAAATCCATCCGGTTTTACCCGATTTGACCTTGAATTGATCATTTTGAAGGTCAAGGTCTGGTCGGGGTCACGATTGGACCAGTCCAAAACAATCAGTGGACAAAACTAACCCCACGTATCAAATTTCGTCGAAATCCCATCAAAATTGGCGATTTGACCTTGAAGTTACCCGATTTCAAGGTCACGTCGCACGGGCAAATGAATATGCTTATGAGACTCGCCATAAGAAAGTACCCCCACATACCAAGTTTCATCGAAATCCCGTGAAATTCGGGCGTTTGACCTTGAAATTACCCGATTTCAAGGTCAAGGTCACGTCGCACCGACAAATTAATAGGCCTATGCCAGTTCTCGGCCGAAAATACCCCCACATACCAAGGTTCATCGAAATCGGTGACCCGACTTCGTCCGGGCTATTCAAAAACCAAATTTCAAGTCGATAGCTCCACCCGTTTCCGAGATCTGGTCTGCGCATGCGCGAAGCTGGCGTCGCACGGGCTCGGCGACCCGATAAAATTCGTATCCGGGGCAAGATACATACACATAACAAATTTCAAGTCGATAGCTCCACCCGTTTCCGAGATGTATAGCACAATGTCATTTGCGGATACCTCGGCCGGTGATGAGTTAACGCGACATCGGCCGGTAAAGAGTTAACGCGATCACGTCACGATCTGTTGATGGCGTAATATATTTACGCAATGTTTTTCGATGAGCGAAGCACGGTCCTGTGTTCTTTCCGATAATTAAGGTAGAAACTTTAAACGTACACAGGCGTGTGATACATCATTGGAAAGATGAAGTGCCACAGATTCTAACCGTGCAAATTATATGACTGGCAATTTATTATTCGCGCTATATCGAATCGATTTGTGAGCACCGAACTGATATATTAGCGCAAAACGGCGTAAAAACAGATTTGACCTCGGCACGTGAAAAGTTGAGCTCGGATCTGAAAATTAATAGGCCTATGCCACTTCCCGACAGAAAATACCCCCACATACCAAGTTTCATCGAAATCGGCTCGGTCGTTTTCGAGTCCATCGCGATCACACACACACACACACACACACAGACACACAGATCTTCCAAAATATATAATAGATATATATATATATATATATAGTATATCACTTCATGCGCTAATCGTTTTTAACATCATCTCCCTTCCATTCCAGATTCCAGATTTGGCGACATAGATACTTGTATACGAGCATGGAAGTGAATCACAGGATAGACTTTATATATTCTAATCTAACGTGTTTAAATTGTTTGATTCTAATCTAATCTATTAAATTGTTTGATTCTATGATTATGCCGATTATGCTGTATGGTGGTGAAGTTTGGTGTTTCTAGAAAACTCAAATTTTGGAGACCATTCATCTTAAATTCTGCAAAATTATCACAACAATGAAGTCTAGCACACCAAACTACATGATATATTCAGAATTGGAAAGATATCCCGTAATGATCGAAATTAAGTGCATAGCAATATCATATTGGTCAAAACTATAGTATCACACGAAGGATCGGAACTAGCTAAGAATGTATTCCTTCTACTCAGGTATCTCAATGATTATTATTATTATTATATATATATATATATACATTTAAAACGCATTATACGGTAAATTAGTTTCAATGCGCTTACATCAATCAATAAAAATTAAAATATGCAAGGTAAGAGATAAAAAAAAAAGCTAGTAAATGAGCATTAAAAAATCATAACGACCATCTGCATGTAACTAAGAAATTACTAACAAAAAATTTAAACCAACGACCATAAGCATGCGACTTAAAAATTAAAAGAGATTACTAACATAATTAAAAAATAATTAAAGTTATGAAAAAAGCTTATGGCTAAAAATTGATTTAAAAAAAAAGGAAAAAACAGACAACAGGTTAACCAAAGAAATAGATAAAAAAATACTATCAACAAAATTAAATGAATAAAAAAAGTAACGGAAAACAGTCACATGTAAGTAAATTGTGAAAGATTAAATGTCACAGTTAAAGTTGAGTAGTAGGTTTAACACCGAAGCAAATTATGAACAGGTGAGTCTTGAGAACGTTCTTAAATTTTTCGAGAGTTTTCGCATTTCTGAGAGTAAGGGGTAGTTCATTCCACACATTTACTGATTTCTGCTGTGCACAATCCTCTCCGTACTGTTCTTCTGGATTCCGCGTGATGTTCTTCAGGTCAAGACCACATGTGCTTGATCTAGTGACACGCCCACCGATCTTAAGTTGGAACATGTCACAGATGTAAGATGGTAGATGTCCCTTTATGGCCTTGTACACAGTTATTGCACACTAATATTGTACACGAAATTCGAATGCCATAATATGCAGATCAAATCTAGCTTGAGTTATATGTTCATATTTAGACACGTTGGTGATAAGTCTTGTACAGTTGTTTATCAGAATGTCAATTCGTCGGATGTTATCCTTTGTGATATGTGTCAAGAGAATGTTCAAGCTGTCCACACGCGATAGAATCAAGGACACAACGGCACGTTTGATAGCTTCCTTGCTAAGATGACATCGAACCCTGTGTAGTACCGTACTCTGAGATGGAAGTAGCAGGTCCGTAGCATATTGGACACCATAACGTTCATATTGATGTTCGAATCAAAATATGCACCTAGATTCCTCAGGTTGTTACAAGATTTAATTTTGGAACCTGCCAAATCGACAGAAAACTGTTCACTGTCGTTGCTATTGATATGTTCACTTTCAGAAGTGCCGTCTCACGCGAATGGTCTTTTCTGTATGCCGACTGATGCACATCAAGCAGGTTGTAGGTGTTAACGTGGTCTAACAATCTCGCACTGACAATCTTCTCCAAAACATTTGATATGAACGAAAGGTTCGAAACTGGTCGATAATTCTTAAGAATTTCTGAGTCGAGCGAGGATTTCTTAAGAATAGGAATAGCGTTAGCAAGTTTCATCACATCTGGAACATCTCCGCTAGATAACAATATATTTTAATGTTGGTGAAGGCAGCCACAACGTGTTGAACTAGCGGTTCCGACTTTATGAATTTTGTAGGAATTGGATCGAGTGCACACGATTTGTCTTCATTGCTCTAATAAATGTATGCACCTCTGCGTGTGATATTTCAGGAAATTCACATAGCGTGACACTGACATTGGAAATATGTGATCAATTTGAACAGGCAGTGTCTGTTGGAGATTGATTTCGAATTGTTTCCACTTTATTGTGAAAAAACCTTACGAATGTGCCCGCCAAATCTTTTTCAGAATGGTGACTTGGAAGTTGGACACACTCTTTCTTATTAAGAAGATTAACGACATCAAAGATCTGTTTTTGATTTGCACCCATTAAATAACTTTCTAAATATTCCTTTTTGGCTTGATGGACCATCTTTACAACCCGTTTTGAGCGATCAACAAGTTCACGTTTATTTTCGTCCGAACGATGTCGTGTATATTTCACTGTTAATTTTCGGCGATGTTTTTTGGTCTGTAATAGATATAGGTAAACCACGGATATAGATATAGGTAAACCACGGATTGTATGTTCTATCAACATTCATTTCTTTCATGGGAGCAAGATTATCTAACCCTTTGGAAACACAACTATAGTAGCAGTCAGCATCACTCGTATTCCCCAACTGTTCACCAATCAGCTCAGTTAACTGTGCGACGTCCAAGTCTTTGAATGATCTGCGCTTTAATGTCGCACGCGAACGGTTTATTTTATCGACACCAAATAATACATCACATCGCACTGCGATGATAGTGATGCCATATTACAAAACAAGATTAAATGGATTTATTTTATCAAAGAAACGCTGCGAGAACTAAATATGGAAAGTGCGTGGCAGAATCAGTTACCACTAACCACGACAGACATGAAACGCATGAAAGCGAAATTAATATTTCAACACGCAGGCAATCTCAAGCCATGCCATATTTTATCGAAACATAAAGTATTCTGTCAAATTGAGCCGATACTTAGTATATATGCCCTCTCATCTGGCTACTTATTTACTGAAATTTAGAACAGCCAATCACAGACTACCGTGGAGCAATGCAGATGGAATAAAGGTACATATAAAGACACGAAATGCCCGTTATGTGGCGAAAATGCCTGTGATGAATACCATTTTGTTATTTTGTGCACAGAACTTAACGACCTGCGAGAAACCTATATCCCTAAGTATTACTGGGAAAATCCTAACAGAAAAAATTATACAGATTTCTGTCACTGCTTAATATAAGTATATTGAAAAGAGTGCCGAGCATTTCCTTAAAATTAGCGTTTATAAAGTTACCATACATGACGCAAGTATTACATTATCTCATATATATTTTGAAGACCTCTGTCTGTTTGTTTGTCTGTATGTTTGTATGTTTGTCTGTATGTTTGTCATTTATACAAATCTACGATTCTCGACCGATCGGGACCAAACTTGGTACGTGTGTGTAGTTTGACCAGGCGGTGGACGTTGTCGTATTGGCGAGCCCGTGCGGCGCCCGTTTCGCGCATGCGCAGACGAGATCTCGGAAACGGGTGGAGCTATCGACTTGAAATTTGGTATGTGGATGTATCTTGCCCCGGATACGAATTTTATCGGGTCGCCGAGCCCGTGCGACGCCAGCTTCGCGCATGCGCAGACGAGATATCGGAAACGGGTGGAGCTATCGACTTGAAATTTGCTATGTGAATGTATCTTGCCCCGGATACGAATTGTATCGGGTCGCCGAGCCCGTGCGACGCCAGCTTCGCGCATGCGCAGACCAGATCTCGGAAACGGGTGGAGCTATCGACTTGAAATCGGCGGGCTGGGTAGAGCTATCGACTTGAAATTTGGTTTTTGAATAGCCCGGACAACGTCGGGCTCATCGGCTAGTCTCATATATATTTTGAAGACCTCTGTCTGTTTGTTTGTCTGTATGTTTGTCTGTATGTTTGTCATTTATACAAATCTACGATTCTCGACCGATCGGGACGAAACTTGGTACGTGTGTGTAGTTTGACCAGGCGGTGGACGTTGTCGTATTGGCGAGCCCGTGCGGCACCCGCTTCGCGCATGCGCAGACGAGATCTCGGAAACGGGTGGAGCTATCGACTTGAAATTTGGTATGTGAATGTATCTTGCCCCGGATACGAATTTTATCGGATCGCCGAGCCCGTGCGACGCCAGCTTCGCGCAAGCGCAGACGAGATCTCGGAAACGGGTGGAGTTATCGACTTGAAATTTGGTATGTGAATGTATCTTGCCCCGGATACGAATTTTATCGGGTCGCCGAGCCCGTGCGACGCCCGCTTGGCGCATGCGCAGACGAGATCTCGGAAACGGGTGGAGCTATCGACTTGAAATTTGCTATGTGAATGTATCTTGCCCCGGATACGAATTTTATCGGATCGCCGAGCCCGTGCGACGCCAGCTTCGCACAAGCGCAGACGAGATCTCGGAAACGGGTGGAGCTATCGACTTGAAATTTGGTATGTGAATGTATCTTGCCCTGGATACGAATTTTATCGGGTCGCCGAGCCCGTGCGACGCCAGCTTCGCGCATGCGCAGACGAGATCTCGGAAACGGGTTGATGATACAGGGCCCGTTTGGCTGCTAATTAGCATAATCCGAAGTACATTACCTATATTCTCTGCAGTACTCCTGTTGGTGTTAGTCTAGACAGTTTGACCTATATTCTCCGTCCACGCATTGCATCATGGTCTATGTGTATACCGGTTGGGCATGTCCAAAAAAATTCAAAAAGTTCAAAAATTTCAAAAACTTCAAAAACTTCAAAAATTTCAAAAATTTCAAAAACTTCAAAATTTTTAAAAATTTCAAAAATTTCAACAAATTTCAAAAACTTCAAAAAATTCACAAATTTCACAAATTTCACAAATTAAAAAAAACTTCAAAAATTAAACAAAATTCAGGATTTAGTCAAAAATTTGGCTTGTTGCCATTCATCGGAAAGCTATGTGGGTACGGTGGTGAGCGCCACCGAAAAAAGCAAGTGAGCGAGGGAAAAAAGAGAAAAATAACATGACATGTGGTACATACTACAATTTATTATATTAACTATTCACTGTCACTTTCGTCCGAATTGTCATCACTTTCGTCAGATATGTCATTTTTTTTCGTCTATGAACTTTTCTAGCAATGGTCTGTACTTTAGTATTGACATTTTCACTGCATCACGATCTTCAAAACAATTCTTCATATATTTGTCCACTTTATCCACCGGCCTTTCAATAGCCTTCGAAAATTTAGGTAACTTACTCATTTTAGTTCAGTGAATATGTCGTTTGGAGTTTCCTTTTTAACTTTTCCAATGTTTGTCTGCTTCGCTCTTCCTCCTTTTATCTCTTTAACTTTTATCTTCTTAGCTCCGGGTTTCCTTATAAGTTTTCCAGGTTTCGCTTCAGTCTTGGGTAGGTCTTTCGAGTCATCGTAGGGTACATATTTATTAAGATCAAAGTCATAATAGTACGGAGTCCCCATTCCGGCTAAAGTTCAAAGTGTACTCTGAAGTAGTAGTTTTTATAGGCGCCAAATTACCATCCAAGACGTATACCCTTATAAACTGCGGGTAAGTCCTAGTAGTGCGCATGTCAACGCCAATGTTCTTTGGTAAAATTGGCGCGCGCGCGGAGGGGGAGAGCGGCGGCGGCGGCGTCGTTTGCGGCGGCGGCTGTTGTTGTTGTTGTTGTAGTTGTTGTTGATACAAATGTCAATGCAATTGTGAGTGATTTCAATATGCACACTCTATTGTATAGGTAAAAAATTGGCGCGGCGGCAGTGAGGGGGTGAGGGGGGCCGCACGCGCGCCAATTTTTTCATAATTGCATTGACATTTGTATCAACAACAACAACAACTACAACAACAACAACAGCCGCCGCCGCCGCAAACGACGCCGCCGCCGCATACGCCGCCGCGTATGCCGCTCTCACCCCTCCCCCTCCGCGCGCGCGCCAATTTTACCAAACAACAATGTCGGCACATTTAACATCTAAAATTAGAAATGAAACGTGTCGGAACACGTTAATATCATGCATTTTGATTGGTTAGCTGGCTCAACATAATAAAGGGACTGCTGATATTTTATGTCTGACGTAGAAGGGGAAAAAATAATAATGGATACACAGCTCAAGAAATTGAACAGTATGGAAGTTGGCGCAGTTACGAAATATTTGATGAAAAGTTATGTCAGGCATATCATTCTGAGAAACGGCTTTCATTACCCAGACACTAATAACTTTTATTTATCAGAGTTAGATGAAATACGTGACTGCACCAGAAGAATACTTCAACAGGTGGAAAATTATAACATGTGGCTGTTAAATGAGCTGACGGAAATTGGACAGTTACGATAGGGATCATTTTCCCTATATATTTAGTGACTTGTTGGACAATATATTTCCGGAAGATGGCCCCTACACATGGGAGAGAATAATGGCTGCATTCCTGTTCACAGGAAAAATGTGTTTAAAAGCATACAAAGACAACGACTTCTCATTGGTCAGCGAAATTGTGCAATGGGCACACACTATCGTGACATTATACACTGACCAATGGGTCGAACGGGAAGGCAGTTGGGATAATTTCTTCCAGGAATGTCTAAATATTGACAATTACTCGTCAAAAATGTTGACAATGAACCATAATGTTTTCAGATCGATTCATGGATGTGTAAATTATTGGCAAACATATTAATATCAATTGTGTGTATATATATGTATATATATATATCCGCAAACGCCGCCGCCGCCTTCAAACGCCGCCGCCGCCAATTTCTGTGCATGCCATAGGATTATGTAGTTGCGGCAGCCGCCGGCGGCAGCGGCGTTGACATGCGCATTACTAGGACTTACCCGCAGTTTATAAGGCTATAGGAATCACTGAACTAAATGGTTTCCCATAGGCGACAGTGTTAACGTTTCCGCCAAATTCACTGAATTGAAGCCTGCAGGCCATACCAGTGATGTTTACCCAGCTAGATTGACACCAGTTGATCACGAAAATGCAAGAAAAATCATAGGTCATGTGTTTACTTTTAAAAATAAATCCCCAAGTGTACGACGGGGCTATCCCACAGCCAAATTTGATCTGGAAAAATCCAGAACTACAGCAGCTAGTTAAATAAATTTCCCGCTCACAAAAATCCATTCCCCCATTCATTCACCAGTTTAAATTATTTAGATATTATGTACAAATCAAATAAACGCGATGTCATCCTTTAACAACGTGTCGCATGTATCAGGTGAAGGTCATTCTTCAGTTACCTTCACCTTTAGGGTTCCACGGTGTACTCGCTCCCCGACTCTAGAACACATTTAGCTCCCTGATTCCTATATATATGTATATGTGTGAAACACAGCGTTTCTTATAGTATTTTATCAAAATATAGACCTTACTGAAATAAAAAAATGGATTATATCGAGCAGTAGTTGTTTATTTTTCCAATATGAGGCATCCTGAAAATTAGTGTCAATCCTCAAAATAAAGCCAAAAAATTTAGATTTTTTTTTCAATTTTACTAGCTGATGCATCTCGTATAACTGAAGAATGCCCTTATATACCATACTATTACTAAATTGAAGAGGATATGTTAATATACATTTTGAGTGGGATAACTTGTCCAATTTTAAACCCTTTTCATGCAAAATTTGTCAATTTATAATAAACATTTACAAAAATTAACAGAAAATTTAAATAAAAAATACTTTAATAGCATAATAAAGCAACTATAAGTCAATTTAAATATCTAAACTTAATCATACAACATCAGCCACAATCTCAGGCATGAAATTTGACCAGATGGCAGGGCATAATGTCTGTTTAACAAACCTGCCATGACAGTTTTGCACGACATTAACACTACTGGCGATACCATCACCCCCCCCCCCCCCCCCCCCCGACTTGGGGTGGGACTACGGTCCCCGATAAGGCTACTGGGTGCCGGGAAATCTTAATTGGGTTAACTGCCACCTTTTCCCAATGGGGGGGGGGGCTAACACTACTCAAATTTTTGGGGAGGGGGGCTTTAGCCCCCCTGACCCCCTAATGGTACCTGATGTCCATGCAAAATTCCCAGTATATCACTTTCTTTACTATCTACAGGCGAATCCATGCGTTTCTTCTTTAAATCTGTCCAAAATGTGGTCATTATCATTTGAAAATAAGAAAATATGGAATTAACAACTTATCATGGCGAGACGTGAAATTTCGTAAAATTCATATTTTTCCTATAGGAATCACTGAACTAAATGGTTTCCCATAGGCGACAGTGTTAACGTTTCCGCCAAATTCACTGAATTGAAGCCTGCAGGCCATACCAGTGATGTTTACCCAGCTAGATTGACACCAGTTGATCACGAAAATGCAAGAAAAATCATAGGTCATGTGTTTACTTTTAAAAATAAATCCCCAAGTGTACGACGGGGCTATCCCACAGCCAAATTTGATCTGGAAAAATCCAGAACTACAGCAGCTAGTTAAATAAATTTCCCGCTCACAAAAATCTATTCCCCCATTCATTCACCAGTTTAAATTATTTAGATATTATGTACAAATCAAATAAACGCGATGTCATCCTTTAACAACGTGTCGCATGTATCAGGTGAAGGTCATTCTTCAGTTACCTTCACCTTTAGGGTTCCACGGTGTACTCGCTCCTCGACTCTAGAACACATTTAGCTCCCTGATTCCTATACGTCTTGGATGGTAATTTGGCGCCTATAAAAACTACTACTTCAGAGTACACTTTGAACTTTAGCCGGAATGGGGACTCCGTACTATTATGACTTTGATCTTAATAAATATGTACCCTACGATGACTCGAAAGACCTACCCAAGACTGAAGCGAAACCTGGAAAACTTATAAGGAAACCCGGAAACCCGAAACCTCTGAGCACCCTTTCTCCACTCCCAATCATCAAAATCACCGCGAACGGCACTGCGGTGGTTAATAAAGTGATAATTTAATGAGCGTTGTATATGACGCGTCGCTATTAAACGAGCGTTTGTTTGCAATTCAACGCAATGCAGAGATATACGGGAACAATATTCTGAGTGCTCTCCGCATGCTCGATTGAGTTCAAACTTCCTATCTAAGGGTAAGTCCCACGGACACCGTAGTTGTCGCGTTTTGGAGAAGCTCTGAGCACCCTTTCTCCACTCCCAATCATCAAAATCACCGCGAACGGCACTGTCTACATTGCGTCATTATACAGACATGAGCGTGTTGTATATATATCTTTATTCCTCCATATAATGAAGAGCATATATATAAACATTATAAATAAATTGAGAACACAAATACATCCTGCATGCAGGAATTTGGCTATACGATATATAGCGTTATATAATTTGACTGACAAAGACAAATACGAACATATTTGAGGGCATATAAGTATGTATACCCTCACGAGCACCGGCACGATCACACATCCGCACATTCACATACACGCCCACCCTCACATACATACATACACATAGATACACACATACATACATATACATACACATGTATATACTCATATATACATATATATACGAAAATATACATGAAAACACATATAAATGCGCGGTTCGCTCGATTGAGTTCAAAATTCCCATCTAAATCTAAAAACCCACGGGAATCGCGGCGTTTTGGAGAAGCTCAGAGCACCGTTTCTCCCTTCCCAAATCACCGCAATCGGCACCGCGGTGGTTAATCAAGTCATAATCTAATGAGCGTTTGTTTTTGACGCATCGCTATAAAGAGCGTTTGTTTACCATTCAACGTTATTAGCATCTGCAGAGAGATTGTAGCCTGTCGCTCGAAATATTATGCAGAGAGATTTTCACGACGGGAAGCTTTTGTTTTCAATTCAATGCAATTTTATCCCTCGAAATATTATGCAGAGAGATGATTTCACGACGGGAAGGGTATGTTTTCAATTCAATACAATGTTATCGCACTGAGCGTCTATATGCACGACGAGTATAAATACGGCTCCATTGACCGTCTCGAGGCGACATTTCGTACTTAGGAGTTCCAAGGAACGGGGGAGATTTTTATCGGGTAAGTTTTTCCGCACGAGGTGATCTTCACCTTGAAACGGGTACCCACAAATGATATATATGTGTGTGTGTCCTTTATAGACTCGGACCGATTGAGCTCAAACTTGGTGTCTACGGGACGCGTCATGGACGGGTTAAATTGTATCCCGACCTGACCTTGAAAATGATCAATTCAAGGTCAAATCGGGTAAAATTGAAAAAAGGCACAATTAACTCATTGAAAAACAAAAAATTCAATTAATTTTTTTTTAATTTAAAGTTAATTAAAAAAATGATTTAAAAGATGTCATGTTTCTGACGATTGCCGCCAGTGGCGGGCTAACCTGCTAGTCTATCTATTATATATTTTGAAAGATCTGTGTGTGTGTGTGTGTGTATCTGTCTGTGTGTGTGTGTGTAATCGATGAACTCAAAAACGACCGACCCGATTTCGATGAAACTTGGTACGTGGGGGTATGTTCGGCCGGGGGTTAACATAGGCCTATTGATTTGCCCGTGCGACGTGACCTTGACCTTCAAAACTCATATCTCGGGATCCGCAGTGCTATCACGCCGGATTTAGCACTGCGATGCAGGGAGGATAACTCTATATTCATACGTCGACGAACGTTAGCAATTTGCAGGCATGCAATTACGCATCGTGTATTTTTCCCAAAATTATAACATTTACAATATATATTGTCAATTTGCAGGCTATTAAAAATCGTGCATCTATCCCAAAATATATCATTTATTACAATTTCTGATATATAAATTTTGTTACAGCTAATATTCTTAGGTCTATTGTCGATAGATTTATTTTTTGTATATTCACACCACGCATAGGCTCAAGCTGTTTACATTTACCCCGCGGGTCTGGAATCTCATCCAAGAATCCATTTAGCTGAAATGATACTTCGTTGTTGCGAAATGGAATCTACCGGTGGCCCCAAGCCGTCAATGTCAACAACATCGAAATTGTTCAACTTTGACTGCGAGAAAATAATTAGTTAAAATTTACCACACAATGCTAATTTATCTTTACGTTGAAGCTTGATAATTAATGAGCGTGTGTATATGAGGCGCGTTTACATACTTTAGTGGAAATCAAATCGGGTAAAACTGGCGGATTTTTACGGACGAAATTTGATACATAGGGTATCTCGGTATCCGCTGGGCCGATTTCCCGGTATCCGCTTACCCAATTTCCACCATTTTTGGGGTGTTGGTGTTGGAAAATTGCCAGACGGATTTTGACAAAATTTGATACTTAGTGGACCATAGTGGTAATTGTTTCCAGGGAGTGTTTTGGACGGGTCAAATCGTGACCCCTCCTGACCTTGACCTTCAAAATGGCCAATTCAATGTCAAAGCCCGGACGAAGTCGGGTCACCTTCTAGTCTATACTATATATTTTGAGACTTCGTATATATGTGTGTGTGTGTGTGGGTACTTCATAGAATCCAAAACGCGTGTAAAGATTGCGCTCAAACTTCCTATGTAAGTGTCAAATCCCACCGACACGACCGTGGTCGCGGTTTAGAGAAGCTCAGAGCACCCGTTCTCCAATCTCAAATCACCGCAAAGGCACGGCGGGCGTTAATCAAGTGATTATTTAATGAGCGTTTGTTTTTGACGCATCTCTATAAAGAGCGTCTGTTTCCCATTCAACGTTATTCGCATCTGCAGAGTTATACGGGAACGCAAACGTTATTGCTCGAAATTTATTCCCTGCGAGCACGGATGGCGCGCTTTGTTTTTACAGTATATACCTTCGGTATATACCGAAATCATCCCAGATAATCACGAATATAGCATCAGATTTCTCTCCAGATATACCGTTATAACGCTACTGGAATCTGCCAATCTACGGGAAATTCCAGGGAATGCCGATTGAGCTCAAACTTGCTACCTACGGGAAGTGTCATATATATGAGTGTGTCCTTTATAGACTCTAACCGATTGAGCTCAAACTTGCTAAATAAGAAAATAGCCCCCAAGCCGTAAATATCAACAACAACGATATTGCTACCTACCGGGAGCAACGTTATTAGCATCTGCAGAATTATGCAGAGAGAAAGTGCTTTCCTATTTTTAGAACGCAACACATGTTTACGTCGCGTTGATGATTGAGGTTCACAACGGGGTTAATTGACTGTCCGCTCTTTGCGACGATGATGTTCACGGCGGGGACTATTGACCAACACTCACAATTTCGTCTTTTGCATCAGATACCAACACCTCGACCGATCGGGACGAAACTTGGTACGTGAGTGTAGTTTGACCAGGTGGTCGTCGCTGTCGACTTGAAATTTGGTATGTGAATGTATCTTGCCCCGGATACGAATTTTATCCGGTCGCCGAGCCCGTGCGACGCCAGATTCGCGCATGAGCAGACCAGATCTCGGAAACGGGTGGAGCTATCGACTTGAAATTTGGTTTTTGAGTAGCCCGGTCCTGTACGGGGTTACATTGAAAAACTAAAATTAATGGATCGACCAAAGCCATGGGACGAATGCCGCCAGTGGCGGGCTAACCTGCTAGTACTATATATTTTGAGACTTCCGTATATATATATGTGTGTACTTTATAGAATCGAAAACGACTGCACCCATCGAGCTCAAATTTCGTATATAAGGGTAAAATCCCACGGACACCGTAGTTGTCGCGTTTTGGAGAAGCTCTGAGCACCCTTTCTCCACTCCCAATCATCAAAATCACCGCGAACGGCACTGCGGTGGTTAATAAAGTGATAATTTAATGAGCGTTGTATATGACGCGTCGCTATAAAAAGAGCGTTTGTTTGCAATTCAACGCAACGCAGAGATATACGGGAACAATATTATGAGTGCTCTCCGCATGCTCGATTTTGAGTTCAAACTTCATATCTAAGGGTAAAATCCCACGGAAACCGTAGTTGTCGCGTTTTGGAGAAGCTCTGAGCACCCTTTCTCCACTCCCAATCATCAAAATCACCGCGAACGGCACTGTCTACATTGCGTCATTATACAGACATGAGCGTGTTGTGTGATTCTTACATACTCAGGGCTTCCTAGGAACGCGGATCGGGTCAGTTTTTCCGCCCTAGGTGATGTTCACCTTGAAACGGGTACCCACAAATTTTATATATGCGTGTTGTGTGATTCTTACGTACTTAGGGCTTCCTATGAACGCGGATCGGGTCAGTTTTTCCGCCCTAGGTGATTTTCACCTCGAAACGGGTACCCACAAATTATATATATATGTGTGCATGTGTCCTTTATAGACTCGAACCGATTGCGCGCACACTTGCTACCTACGGGAAAGTCATGAACGGGTTAAATTGTGACCCCGACCTGACCTTGACCTTGAAAATCATCAATTCAAGGTCAAATCGGGTAAAATATTGAAAAACCAAAAATTAATTTTAAAAAAAATAAAAAATTTAAATTTAAAAATTAAAGTTGTCATTTTTCTGACCAACCACGCCAGTGGCGGGCTAACCTGCTAGACAGGGGGAAACTAATAATATAGTGTTCTCCCTCAACGAGAGCTTTATCTATCTATCTATACTATATATTTTGAGACTTCCGTATATATATATATGTGTGTACTTTATAGAATCGAAAACGGCTGGCTCGATTGAGTTCAAACTTCCCATCTAAGGGTAAAAAACCACGGACACCGTAGTTGTCGCGTTTTGGAGAAGCTCTGAGCACCCTTTCTCGACTCCCAAAATCACCGCAAAGGCACGGCGGGGGTTAAGGCATCAACGATTTTATATTGACCATATTCGGAGGTGTTAAGGATCAACGCTCTTTATTACAATCGAATCTGCTAAACGGCTACCCATGCGTAAAATACGGATGTAAAACGAAACGCTTAATGCAATTATCTCGATTAAAAAGGCAGAATGGGTTGTTGTGTCATATATGTCCTAGGAACAGGGGAATTTTTCATCGGGTCAGTCTTTGAGGTACGGGTACCATGAATTAATTCATGAAAAACAAAAAATGCGTGTTGTGCTGTCTTTCATAGGAAGGGAAGGGGGGATTTCATCTGGTCAGTTTTTCCGCCCGATAACAATCGAAGCTGCTAAACGGCTACCCATGCGTAAAATACGGATGCAAAACGAAACGCGGAATGCAATTATCTCGATTAAAAAGGCAGAATGGGTTGTTGTGTCATATATGTCCTAGGAACAGGGGAATTTTTCATCGGGTCAGTCTTTGAGGGACGGGTACCATGAGTTAATTCATGAAAAACAAAAAATGCGTGTTGTGCTGTCGTTCATAGGAAGGGAAGGGGGGATTTCATCGGGTCAGTTTTTCCGGCCGAAAAAGGCCGAATAAAAAAAAAAATTTAAAAAAACAAAACAATTCAACTAGCAGGTTAGCCCGCCACTGCCGTGGTTGGTCAGAAACATGACATTTTTTAAATTATTTTGTTTGTATCTAATTTTTTTTACAAACAAAATAATTTAAAAAATGTCATGTTTCTGACCAACCACGCCACCTGCTAGTCTATTATATATTTGAGGAAAGTCTGTGTGTGTGTGTGGCCGCCATGGACTCCGAAACGGCTCGACAGATTTCGACGAAACTTGGTACGGGCACGTAATATCACCCGGGAACCAACATAGGCCAATCCGTTTGTTCGTGCGGCGTGACCTTGACCTTCAAACCGGTGACCTTTAACCCGTATCTGGGCTCCTGCTGGGCCGATTTGGACCGAGTTTGGTATGTGGGGGCAGTGTGAGGCCGAGCCATTTCGTTGCGCCCGGGTGCCCGTTCGGCGTGACAGTGACCTTCCAAATGACATTGAACCCATATCTCGGGATCCGCTGGGCCGATTTCCCCCATTTTTGGGGTGTTGGTGTAGGTTGACCCCGGAAGTAACGCGGGCATGTGCGTCTGTCCGTATGGCGTGACCTTGACCTTCGAGTGACATTGAACTCATATCTCGGGATCCGCTGAGCCGATTTCCACCAAATTTGGTGGAAACGGGTAGTATGAGGCGCTGAGCAATTTCTTCACACCGGATGCCCGTGAGGCGTGACCCTGACCTTCGAGTGACCTTGACTCTCTATCTCAGGATCCGATGGGACGATCGGGATGAAATTTCGTAGGTAGGGATGGTTCGGGTAGCCAAAGATTTTCAACGGGTAGCGGCGTGACATTGACCTTTCAAATGACCTTGAACCTGTATATCGGTATCCGCTGGGCCGATTTCCACCATTTTTGGGGTGTTGGTGTAAAAACAACAACACAACGACTCTACCCCGTCAGGACGGGTACCCAGTTAGTCTACTATATATTTTGAGACTTCCGCATATGTGTATATATATCCTTATATCCTTATGTATATCCTTTATAGACTCGAAAACGGCTCGACCGATTGAGCCCAAACTTGCTATCTAAGGGTAAAAAGCCACGAGAAGAGTCATCGCACCGCTTCTGAGAACGTCCGAGCACTCATTCGCCCTTCGTCCTACCACCGTTGTTGGAATTGATGGGTTAATGGGTTAATGATTAAAGAGCATTCGTATCTGCGGTGTCGTTGTTAAAGAGCGTTTATATACACGAGTATAAATACGGTCAATCGACGAAATTTCCTACTTAGGGCTTCCAAGGGACGGGGGAGATTTTCGTCGGGTCAGTTTGTCCGCCTGAGGTGACCTTGACATTGAAACGGGTACCCACAAATGAACTTGGGTGATATCTCGGTCGTCAGTAGACTGGGATCAGTAGACTGGGATGATCTCATAAATCACACAACAGATGTAAACAAAGCAGTCGATAATTTCCATACGGAATTCTTATCTATAATGGAGAAAACAATCCCACAATCAACTGTAACAGTGAGAATATCAGACAAAATTTGGTTTAATTCAGACATTCGACGCGAGATAAAAAAAAAGCGTGACAGAGTGAGAAAAAAAGCTCTGAAAACTAACAAACCGATATTATGGAGAGAGTACAAAAATATCCGAAATAAAATTAACAACATGAAAAAACACGCGAAAATCAAATTCGACGAAAATTTGGAAGAGCGAATAAGAGAATCCTCCAACCCGAGAGACTTCTGGAGAATAATAAACTACCTCCTGAATAAGAAAAGATCTCAGACTATCCCTCCACTATATAGCTCCACAGGCAACATAACAGGAAACGGCAACTCATATGCAACTAGTGCTGAAAAAGCAGTAATACTAAACAAGAGCTTCATTGCAAATTCAACCATTAATGACTCCAAACATAGCATCACAATCTTTCCGAAGCGTTGCAAAAAAATAATGCCAAATTTGATTTTTACAGAAACCGACGTAGAATCGGCTATCAAATAATTCAAGCTGAACAAAGCCCATGGACATGACGGGATAAGTGTTAGAATGCTCCGCGACACAGCACAATCTATTGCACGCCCACTGGTTCTTATGTTTAGAAAATCAATTAACACATCGAAATTCCCTGCAGCATGGAAGTTTGAAAACGTCATTCCTATTTTCAAGAAAGATGATCCTGCTGATTCGAAAAACTATCGCCCAATTTCCCTTTTACCGTGCCTCGCCAAAATTTTCGAGATAGTGGTTCTTAAACAGATGAGCGAATTCTTTATTGAAAACAAACTCCCGTACATCCATCAATCGGGTTTTCTCCAAGGTCATAACACAACATATCAGTTAGTAGATTTATATCATAACCTGTGTCAATCCCTTGATAAAGGTTTATTTACTTGTTCTATATTTTGCGATATCTCTAAAGCATTCGAAAGAGTTTGGCACAGGGGACTGATTCATAAGTTGAGCGCTTATGGTTTAGAAGGAAACACATTATATTGGCTCGAAGACTACTTAAACAATAGAAAACAAAGAGTATTAGTCAATGATGCTTATTCCGAATATGAGGTCATTCCTTCCGGTGTGCCACAGGGGTCAACCCTTGGACCCTTCCAGTTCCTTGTTTATATCAATGACTTAGCCGACAATATAGAATCTGATACTAGAATGTATGCCGATGACACTTGCATTACGAACAGCCATTATGACATAAAATTATTAGAAACCGCTATGAATAGTGATGTTGAAAAAATATCGACATGGTCCCGAAAATGGTTGGTCAGCTTTAACCCGACAAAAACGGTTGGAATTTTCTACTCATTAATGACCCCGAAAACAAAACATCCAGAACTTAAGTTCGCCGATGAAACAATATCGTTTGTTGACACGCATAAACACCTTACAGTCAAACCTCAATTGGAATGCCCATATCGACGGCCTGGTAAATCGGATTGCATCTCGACTAGCTCAACTAAGGCGCCTGAAGTACCAACTTGACAGAAAAATAATTGAAATTATCTATAAAACGTATATACTACCCCTATTTGATTACTCAGACGTAGTGTGGGACAGCGCACCGCAATATCTCCTCGATAAGCTCGATCGACTACACATTGAAGCTGGGTGGATTGTCAGTGGCATCACTCGCTTTGCATCTAATAACACAGTTCTGCAGGAAGTGGGGTGGCCTTCTCTCGATAGAAGGCGACAGATACACAAACTGCAACTAGTCTATAAAATAGTAAGCGAACAAGCCCCATCCTATCTAGCATCTACACTTCCCCCTAAAGCAAACGAGGTGTCGGGTTACAACTTGAGGCGACCCGGCAAATTTTATTCATATTTCTGTAATACAGAACATTACAAAAAGTCTTTTTTTTCCGTCGGCAACCACTGAGTGGAATAAACTTCCCAAAATAATCACTGACGTTGGCCAATTCTCTATATTTAAAACTATTTGACCCCTCACCTGCCCCTCCTTTGTACTTCTACACAGGACAACTTAAAACAGTATCCTACACTGTCGCATCCGAAATAGATGTAGCGAACTCCGCTCTGATATGTTTAATAATTATATCTCCGATAGCGCTGTGTGCCTCTGTGGAAATCCATCCGAAGACGCCTTTCATTTTTTTCTTTAGTTGCCCCTTGTATCAGTCTGAGCGAGCCGTCCTCGCTGATAAATTGACTCGCGAGAGCCTTCAAATTCTCGACATTAACGAAGTTCTGTTCGGAATACCATATATCTCGTCCCAAAGTAATAAGAAACTGTTCGATATAATTCAGCAATATATTGTAGCAACAAAGCGTTTCGATAACTGAATTTAAAACAAAATATATCCTCAAGGAAGGACTTCAAATTGCCTTAGTATATACACCGGTAAATATATGAACTACGCAGTTTAGTAATCTACTGGCTCCCCACTTATGGACCTACTCCCCCACTCAATCACCAGTTCTCTGTATTTTGATCTACCGTATGTACTGTCTTCCAGAGTAGCTGACCAACACTTGACTAACATATGTATATATATGTGTATATGTATATGTATGAGGGTGTGTATGTATGTGTGTATCTATATATATATGTATATATATATATGTATGTGTATATATGTGTATATGTATGTATATATGTATATATATGTATGTATGTATGTGTATGTATGTGTGTATGTATATGTATATATATATATATTTATTTATATATGAAGAAAATACCCCTTTGACAAAACCCTGCTCCAACATCAGTTAAGACGAACCAAAAATCACATAAACCCCACCAAATGTTATAGCTATCAAATCATCCATAACCCATATATAGCAATATGCTCTGGAATGCACTACACCAATCACCATAAAATCACGAAATCTTGCATGTAAATATGTTCAGCTGTCATCTTGTAAACATTTTGTATCTAAATAGATTGTATTGGGAGAGGGGCTTCATAAGTTGAAAAAACTTGTGCCCCGATCCCTTTTGTATTACATGCAAATAAAATACGTTTCAAGTCAAGTCAGCGGTGACATCGACGTGAAATATTTTATGTATGGTCAACTCGGGACGGGGAATATTTTTGTCGGGTTATTTTGTAGAAAACAGCTCGACCGATTGAGCCCAAACTTGCTATCTAAGGGTAATGGTCAACTCGGGACGGGGAATATTTGTGTCGGGTTAACCTTGAAACGGGTGCCTGTACGGGGTTACAAAAACAAAAATTAATGGATCGACCAAAACCATGGGACCAATCCCGCCAGTGGCGGGCTAATCTGCTAGTATTATATAATTTGATGGACTCATTTATTGATGTACATGTATATTATGTATTGTTTGTATATATGTATATAAGTTGGATATCATGTTGCAACTTAGATGTTGACTTTGCTAAATAAACCATTCTCTGTGTTTTCTATTCATAATCTCCAGGCAATATGCCGGTGCCCTATATTTTATATTGTTTATTATTATCCATCCTTTAACTAACACTATTTCTGATTGGGCAAAAGCCGCCACGTGATAATCCGGGAAAAAGTCATGTTGGACTCCCGAAAGTCATATTGGACTCCCAAGTGTGCAATATTCGGACAATGCGTCCGCTTCATTTGCGAATTATGCGCGGTCTGAACAATACATGAATGTCTTAACATCTTGTCTTGCAGTAATTATTTCCGCAATAAATTTATAATTATTATTATGTGAACTATTCTTCGGTCTTTGATATGGTGTCTCTAAAGTCATCCGACCTCCTGGTGTCTTAATTGGTACTTGAGGAATTAAGTCATGTCCGCACGGACACTGTTTGGTGAACGGGATTACTTGAGTAAAACTAATGACTTCAAATGAGCCCTCTAAAGTTAAATGTATTGTGTATATATGCCAACAGTTTATTTGTGTATGTATATATTGTATCATATTGTCTCCATGTTTGGGATGAATAAACATCTCTCTCTCTCTCTCTCTCCTCTCCCCTCTCTCTCTCTTGTTGGCACTTAATTCTCTATAAAATCCTATATTTTGATAATCAGAATGCATGATTTGGAAAAGTAAACACGGAAGTAAAAAATAACTCAATGTGGAAGTAAAACGTCTGCTAAATCCAACGTCTGCTAAATCCACCCGTGTTGTGCGCGCGTCACAATTTCACCGATTCATTTCGCAATAGAGTGAATTCATGACGTCACAGAGTCCCGACAAAAAAGTCTTATTATGTCAGCTCTTGCAATTAGCCAATCAGCGTCGATATATAGTGACGGTATATGAACCCATATTAATTAGGTCGGTGACAGTCACTTCCTTATGTAATTAACCTGGCTTTGTGAGGTAAAAGCAATATTAAAGTGGATTTGTATTGTGTTCCATGTACTATTTTAGGATTGACTTGTTTCCAGCTTTATATTTTCCGGAATCGATAATAGAGGGGATTTTCCAATTTAAAGAGCGTTTCGCTTTTTGACAAATAAAAAAATGCTCATATAAGGATATTTTTCACCAGATTCAAATGAAATTTGGTGTACAAGTCTTAAATGACATCTTCCTAAAATATTCCACATATGGTGCACATGTTTCAAGATAATTGCTATTTGAAGATGTCAACAATTAACACTGAACTCTATGGGGATAATCAGCATTGTTCTATACTTGGTCACTGGTGATCTTTTTCAACTATTTGTCATGAAAATTGACACATATGATTAAAATGGTATTCTGCCCAACAATAACATATCAAAAGTTACAGACATTTGAGCAATAATGTTTAACCCTGAATCGATTGCATACCAGTTAGAACAATGGTAAATACCGGTACCAGTAACTTTCGGGCCAATTCTTTTCAAATTGACAATGAGCACAGTTTGTCCCAGGTTCTCAAAGAAATGCATACAAAGATTTCAGGTGCTGGAATGAGTTATTGAATCCGTGATCGGCTGAATTCGAATTCACATTCTTGGTCATTAATGAACGGCAGATCATTAAGACGTGGTCTAGACTATATAATTCGAAAACTGAGAACTGGCAAAAACATACAACAAACAGTAGCTAGTGATACCAGGTGTGTTGATTTGGATCCGAATCCAGGTATTCAAATCCTCGAATGCTGATCGGTCTTAGTAATCTTGGCGTACACAAAGACCCAAGAAGTTGATTTGAATACACCCATCCAGTAAATACAATAGCAAGTTCTTGAAATTAGTATTATTTTAAATAATAACAGCCCTGACAGAAACTGGATGTAACTTTGGCTTGTGAATATGTGTGTACTACAATTCAATCAGTTCAAGAATTAAGATGTATTGAGGGTTCCATGTTAAATTTGAGAATTTATATTAAACAAAAGATGATATATATATATATATATATATATATATATATATATATATATATATATATTTATATATATATATATATATATATATATATATATGTTCCTACAACCAATGTTAGGGCGACATTTCGCAGGGGAAATACATATATTAGGGAGACATTAATGTTAGGGGGACATATTTGTGTCTCCCTAACATTTTAATTAAATTTTCTGGATATATGCATCAACAATTTATTCAAAATCCATGTTGTATGTAATCTGACTGACTTTGTTTGTCGTTGTTCGTCATCAGTTTTGGGTTTAAATAATTAATTTGGTAGATTTTTGCAACTGATTTTTAGCATGCTATATCTGGCATAGGTAAATTCATGGTATTAAGTAGACTTTGTTCTAATGTAAAAAACAATTTTATTTTGGACATATGTATGTATTATCAGAATAGATACCATTATAAGTTATGTATAAGAATCAAACAGCCAAATATTAAATCGTATTAATCGATATACAGACATATATTTCGGTTTACATTTTTTTGTGGTGGCGTTTCAAGCACATCAAAGATATACGGTACGGTGGAAATTAACTATATATTTGGGAGACATTGGCCTAAGACCGCAAACGGCCAGCGGTTTTCGTTTTAATTACTCAACAGTGTTACATTTCTTGAATGTGGCTTAATAGACCCCTTCATTGCCGGACTGCAGTCGTCATAGGCAGGGGCGTAGGAACCGGGGGGGGGGCAAAGGGGGTATTCCCCACCAATATTTTCCAAAGGTTAGTAAAAATATTTGGCAAACTAATTAAGTGGTGGGTGGCTATACCTATATACTTGCGCCTGTGGCGCATAAGATACTATGGGAGATGGGATGGGGTGGTGGGTGGCTATACCTATATACTTGCACCTGCGGCGCATAAGATACTATGGGAGGCGGGATGGGGTGGTGGGTGGTTATACTTATATACTTGCGCATGGCGCATAATATACTATGGGAGACGGGATGGGGTTGTTGGTGGCTATACCTATATACTTGTGCCTGCAGCGCATAAGATAGGCTACTATGGGATGCGGGATGGGGTGGTGGGTGGCTATACCTATATACTTCAATAAAGTCTGCTGTTGTCAGAAAATAATGACATTGACACATATTTAAAGATGTACTGTATTTACAACCTAGTCATTCCATCTATAGCCTACCAGCTGACAGCTGTTTCTGGTGATTTATGTGACAATAGAATTAATAGAAATTCCATTTTCTGTTTATCACTTGGCCATTCCTGGTCATGCAAGCTTCTTCTGGTGATGTGTGCATCCATGTAGTCTACTTTCTCATGGTTGTTTGTGACATATTTACTTTTTGAATATCTTATCCCAGTTATGGGAGTAATTTCACATCATAAATGACTAGATAATAACACAACATGAATTCCCATATACCTATTTGTTCATTACACTTTCAATCGGCCTACCATTTTATGAAATTACAATTGATAAATGAATGTTGATCTAATATATGATAATGTAGTGGTGGGAAAACAATGTCAGATGGGTCAGAAGCCACCAGAGAGCCACTTTAAGCTTCCAATTTCAGAAAAAAATTCCCGGGTGAGGACCCCCACCCCCAAACAAGAGGGGCGACCCCCTCTCGTGCTCTCCCCCACACATAGCAACACATAAGGAAGAAAAATCGTTCTAGTAAACGAAATTTGCGGATTCATGGCGCACGTCGAACAGACAAAAGTCGTTATCGCTAGGCAAACGTTTGAATACATATTAATACCGGTACCATAAAAGTGAACTCTGTTTGATCAATTCTGGTGATCGTTTTACAAATTCATTTACGTAACAAATTATACATCAAAATTGTGCCTAGTTGGGATTTTGTGCTCAGATAATACGACCGCCAATTTTTAATTGTTCAAACATTATAGGTGCCTTTGAATGTGTACAATTTGAAACTTATCAAAGTGCATACCGATTAAAATAGCAACTAGTAAATAGCAACTGGTAATTGCCCGTTTAGGCACATTCGGGGTTTCTGCCATAAGGTTGGGGAATGGGACCACTACAGCTCCTGTGGAAAGATATCAGTCCATGCAACCACATGCAAATAACAAATATTAGTAAATAGGCCCATAACAAGCCCAAATTCCGAACACCTTAACCCTTCCATGACTGGAGCTTCCTGAACTTTTGCAACATCCTGTGTCAATGCATTCTCAGACAAACATGTATTATATTTAATACTGCACCAGCGCTGCTCCATTCATGAAAGTGTTAAGGTGTCGGTAATATAATTAGATTGAAATTTAAGGAATCACAATTCACTTTGTTTTGATTTGTGTATTGCAACTGGGAGACAGTTCCTCTTGAATAATGATCTAGTGTGGTACAGTTCATAAGTCGGGACATTTATATTTATTTTCCTAGTCATAATTTGAAAAAACAATGTACACGGTATTGGACAAATATGTTATGTGGGGCTCAAATTTAACACCCATCGGCAGTTGTATCCTGGATATTTATCGCGACCCCCATGGTTATGGGGAGCAATATGGAAGTAATTACTATAAGCAATTACTCGATATCAAATATTATCCTTCATGATAATAGCAGAGATAGTTTATAGGGCCAGCATCCACCAGGCGAGAAGCAGAACATGGTGTGTCTGCTTTTGCCCCACCCACTTATTCACAAACACCAATTACCCTAAAGCCACCAACAATCTTGGTGCCAATCTATTTTTCAAAAATGTTTTGAATCCCATCATTGTATAGATAAAAGACAACCCAAATCGGTTGATCAAGGACGGGTGTTTACAATTAAAGCACCAGATAACTAGTTGTGACTGGTATTCCAAAAAAATAGGCAGACCGGATTCGTCTGCATAATGTCGCAGTCCGCCTTTTGAATATCGAATTTCCAGCTATCCCGCTGCGCTGTTCGCGCATTGCATCACTTAATATGCCACTCGCACAGCTGGATGAGATTTTAACAGCATATGAAGCCATTCTACACAAGAAATAAAACCATAGTCAGAAATGGTAACGCCACCAAGATCATATTATTAGCCATAAATATAAATTATAATATAATTATAATATAAACTAGCTTTCAAATTCCATCTGGGAAATTTGGATACTTCCATATATCAAGTTTTCCCGTTTATCGTGTTACATTACATTCTTCAAACTGTCTTCTTTTTTATCACACTAGCTGGTGGGCCCGACATCGTCCGGGCTGTTTCCCATCTGATTTCCGGTGAAAGGCGCGATTTGACTATTTTGAAAGTCAAGGTCAGGTCGGGGTCACGATTTGACCCGTCCAAAACACTCCACGGAGAAAAGTATCCCTAGGTATCAAATTTCGCCGAAATCCGTCCGTTTTACCCAACTTGACCTTTAATTGACCATTTTGAAGCTCAAGTCGTGGTCACGAATTGACCCGTCCAAAACTCTCCCCTGACAATAGTACTCATAGGTATCAAATTTCGTCGAAATCCATCCGTTTTACCCGATTAGACCTTTGATTGACCACATTGAAGGTCAACGTCACACCGGAGCCACGATTTGACCCGTTCAAAACACTCACCGGACAAAAGTAACCATAGGTATCAAATTTCGTAGAAATCCGTCAGTTTTACCCAATTTAACCTTGAATTGACTGTTTTAAAGGTCAATGTCAGGTCGGGGTCACGATGTGACCCGTAAAAAACACTCCCCGGACAAAGGAACCCCTAGGTATAAAATTTCGTCGAAATCTGTCCGTTTTTCCCGATTTGACCTTGAATTTACAATTTTGAAGGTCAAGGTCAGGTCGAGGTCATGATTTGATGATGTCCAAAACATTTCCCGGACACAAGCACCCCTAAGTATCAAATTTTGTCGAAATCTATGGAAAGCCGAAGGGGACATATGCTAGTTGCTAATTGCTAGTTACTAGTTATACGACGCACGACTTGACGCTTTTTTTCAAGGTGTTTCAGGGTGTTTCAAACTAGGAGACAGAATTATTCTGCGTTTCAAATGGTGATGAATTATAGTATTTTATTGATATTTTATGGCATAAATTGTTATTAAAACCGTATATACTATAAAAGAAATCGATGACTCGAAAATTAAGTGGGCCTTTAAAGTCAATACAAAGTCACAATTGCAGTTAGGTTCATCTCATACTCGTCTGTTCAGCGATATTCTGCTACACAGTTTGTTATAGCCTCCAGTATTCATTAAGCGTTATAGCCCCACTGTTATAATCGCCTATAGCTGGCGTAGTCTTGCCTCTGAGATTATTGAGTTATTACCTCACACGTCATGACATTAAATCGCATGGAACATAGCAATTGTGTGGGTTGCGTGGCGTGAAATATGTATTGAGAAATAGCATCATACGTAATGACATTAAATCTCAATAAAACCCGCGAAAACAAAACAAAATCACATTTATTGTTTAATGTTTTAAGTTATTTCCTCCATAAAAAGAATCTTTGTGATAATGAACCCTCTCAATTCTTTAGAATATTGAATTAACCTTAACCCTTTGAACCTTGACGCCCTACCACAACCGACACCCTGACCATGGGCTCCTCGTGGGATTTTCCTTTAAATTTTATAGTGTCTTGTTAGATGATGTTGGTTATGTTTAATTTGTGACACAGGTATGAAACTTTACAGGTCCCCGCATTGATCACTGATCATTATAAAATCGGGAGACTTTGCCACGCGGCAGCGTCTTGATAACGGTTGCTAGGCAACTACCCCGAATTGACTGGAAAGGGCAATTATACTATGGTATGTCATAACTCAATGCCAGTGATTGCGTTTTTGATGACGATAATTCCCTAATGTGAAATTTGAGATATATCGGTCAAGAATTTAAGAGAGATCGACTGAAATTAATTATTTAAGGGTAGCAGCGGTTGCTAATCAAGTACCACAAATGAAAAGATGACACCACTGAACTAACCATTAAGTGGTAGTGTTTCCTTAATTTATACAATATCTAGTCGCATAATGCTGTATATGTTCAATGGGTGCACCTGTTTGAAAATGTGCATACATATGTATGTTATGCATGGACCATTCTATGATCATATAAGGACACTTTGCCACCCAATCTCTCCTTAGTAACGGTTACCAGACAACTACCCGGCATTAGCAAGAAACTGCAATTATGATGCAGCTATATGTCCTATATATAACACCACATTTCGCTTAAAATGCATGTTTTTGTCATTTCCAACCTATATTCTGCGCATGCGCATATATTCCTACCAGATACTCTAGCGGGTAGACATTCCATATACACACCCTGACCACCGCCGATGTCTATGGGGCCATTTAAACATATATTAGTGGGTGTGTCGTGCATAAGTACGCTATAAACCATTTATTTCGCATTTCGCTTCTCTGCGCATGCGCGAAGAAATCAACTTGAAATGCGATCGAGGCCCTTCACCATTTAAATATAATTTGAACAGGTTTTTTATATTTGATATATATAACTAGATTTTAGACGTCGATTTGTTATTGAATCGCATAGCTATAAACTATAAACACGTGGCGGTCGTTATAATGGCCGGTTCAGCGGCCAGTATACCGGCCGCTGAGGTTCAAAGGGTTAAATAACAAAAACCTTCGGAATAGAGAACCTTCGGAATAGTGGACTTTCGGAATAGCGAACCTTCAGAATAGACACATGCCATGCCCCAATTAATATTATATGCCCAGAGTTCAAAGGTATGGACCAATAAATTTCTAAAATTGGCCCTTAAAATATTGAACCCCAAATTGGAGCCCGTGCACATCAAAGCTTAAGTCAATTGTACCTGTGTCATGCCCCAATGCAGGAGGGTCCATATATACCGCAACATTCATATTATATGCCAAGAATTCAAAGGTATGGGCCCATAAATATTTTCTAAGATTGGCCCTTAAAATATTGAACCCCAAATTGGAGCCCGTGCAGAAAAACCTAAGTCAGCTATACATGTGACATGTCCCTTTGGTTTTGATTATAGTATAACTAGCAACCAGCAACTAGCATGTCCCCTTCAGCTTTCCATCTTTGATTATCACACGATCGCATGCTTTTCAAAGGGTGTTGTTTATAATACCAATATCAGCACATGTGCTAATCTGTGTCGGACTATCGTGACTCTATCGGTACGGTTTACTCAAGTACGAGAATACTTATATACCCATAGTGCATTCGCCCATTGGTCCACGGGTTATTAAAATTTCCAAAACATCTTACACCGGTGGCGTAAATAAAGCGTCAATATATAACGGGTGAGGGCGCGTACACATGAAGCTGCAAGAAAATATCTGCAGAAAATATCAGGTAAAATTGCACACTGATATTTTCTTGCTGCAAAGATTACGCCCGTGAGAACGCGGCGGTTTAGACGGCGTTGATTGGGCTCAATCAGAGCAGTATTAGTCATGCTGGTTCAAGTGAATTGCGTCCGGTAAATAACCTATAGTCCATTTTGGCATTCATAGCTTCGTGAAATTTCCAATTGTTGACATGTATTACCGAAGTCGGGTGGGATTAGACAACCACCAAGCCTGTAGCAACGTAGCTGATCTCATGCATAAAGACCTTCTGCATAATGAGAAAGTTGTCACGTTATTTGGAAATTTGGAAATGTTATAATTTCATAGTGCATGTATATGTGGGGTGACAAATGTTATTATGGTTTTGTGGCAAATCGGATGACCCCACCATCATTGAGACCCCCATGTGAAGTTTTCGGGAGATTGTTGCTTGGTGCATGGGGCTGTGGTGTACATTACGTTACCGAACTTACATGGGTGCTTGTGGGGACATGAGACCCCCGCCAACTTGGAAATAATATTAGTTGGAAATGTCACACCAACAATGGTTTGAAATTGTTCTTGTAGTCTGATTTTTCAACCATTAATGAATGTGGAATTAGTGGTTTTAGACCAACATTTGCATTTTTCCTACTGTAGTAAATTATTTGTTTGGAATACCTCCCCGGTGTCCAGTCAAATTTCAAGGTATGTGGGGTACCATATGGGAAATTCAAAGACGATGGCAGGTGTGCAAATTCAATTCTGTGATCTTGGGTCTTTGGTCCGACTCAAGAGGGGGTGCAGTTGGAAATCCATGGACATCCTCCGTCAGTGGAAGCCTCAAAAGATATATGTCCCCACACATATCCATATAATAGCTCAGCGATTATGTCAAAGAATCCAAAATGGAATTACGATGTCAATTGTTGAAACAGGCGATCATAACTCGAGTGCGTGCATGAACGGTTACCATCGTGACCCTTAGGGTGGATACACATATGCATGTAATCTCTGTAATTATCGTGTATTTGGCGTTTTACATGGATCATACAGACCATGTCATATGTGTCCGTTGATAACCCAATCATTGCGGCTATGTTTGACCACAGTGAGCCAAGCTATGAGCGTGCAGAGAACCGTTGACTGAACGAAGTCGTCAGGCCGCTTAGAATAATTGTTCGCGCGATAACCCAAATGTTGGACTTTCTGTTTAAATCATTGTCAGTCGTCGCTTGATTTTTATACCGATGATGGCCCCAGGAGTTCCCCAACCCAGGGGCTATGATCCCCAACATGGGGGCAATATTATCAGGATTTCCTGACGCAGGGGCCAAATATGACCCCGACTTGGGGCTATATAAGATCCCGAAAGCTACCAGACGGGGTGGCTAACTATGAGCTATTTAAATAAAACATATAATTGTACCTTTTTCCCGGATTATTCCGACCGATACATTCAACCAAGTCACTTGGCGATTTGAAGCTTTCGAAACCCCACGCCAAGCAAGCATCATGGTTGAACATGTTTTATATCAAGCCTGTATACACCAGATGTGTCGCTTCTGGTGATGTGCATTAATAAAATGCCAGATATTACACAGACTTAACTAATTTCCACATCCGTGAGAGAAGACTGGCCTTAAATGGCCTGATAGCAGAGAGTTTGACTTCGCTTATGACTACTCACTTGTCTGGCCTGTTAACAATGAACCGCTCGCGCGCAGGTGATTAATGTTGTCAAGTATTGGTGTGGCCATGTAAAATACATGTATTTTACATACAGAGATTACATGCATGTGTGTATCCACCTAAGAGATTAGTTAACGGATCCGATGGCCACCATTCAATGTGAACACATATCACCAACTGGCGATAAAATATCAGCCAGTGTATAATCATGTTATACATTTCTTGAAATACCGTTGAAAAATGGTGATGAGAAATAAAAGTATTTGTATTTGAATATCTCAACGTTTAGTTGTTGACATGGGATCATTGGAGATAATAATAAAAAATAGAAACAAATCATTGAATACAAAGATAAAGACCAAGCCAGGGTGGATGTGCCCATTTCTTTTTAAGACTATCTATTTATTTAATACACTCGCATCATTCACACGGGGATACTGTCATAGCGCCATTGATATACTTAAATGTATAAATGTCGACTTGAGACGATGGGGCACATGAGCTACAGATATAAGTTTGAATTTGAAAAAAAAATATATATCGTATGGATAAAGTCTGGTATATGTTTTAATCATCCTATAACTTGAAATCGAGGTTATGTGTGAATTCGAATAGTGATGTTTAGGATAAAGCGTGACTACAAATAAACTGACACTCAGTGTATGCTGATGTACATTATATTTATATTACGGTTGATATTTTCAAAAATTACAGAATGATTAACTTTACAGATACATGCATTCCCCCAAAACCAACATTCGCCACAAATTGTTGTTAATTTGAAATCAGCGACATGGCCGGTGTCGAGACACATACGTTTTCTCGAGTCATGGCATTTTTCTATGAAGAAATCACACTTTCAAAGCCGAACGACATACAAACGTATTCAGTAACTTGTTCTCTATAATTAGATACGCGAGCACAAGAAAAAACAACGTATTCCTTTGCAATTATTTAGAATTAGAATCGTATACAACACAACAGCGTATTTCCCTCCAAAAATTACAAGTGCACGAAACGGTCGGTTGTCAAAATAACACTTATGCACATGACAATACTTTGTACTGCAATGGGTGCGACTAATTACCGCCTGGGACCGCCCGGGACCGCCCGGTGACCGCCCGGTGACCGCCCGGGACCGCCCGGGTGGCCCCACGTGCCCGTGGACACAATTTCTCGACGTTATAACGTAGCGACATGCCACCTGAGGGCAACATAGAAAAATTTACTCGCTCGCTTGAGGTGATTCTCGGTAGTGCAATACACCTGAGTGTTAATTACATATATTGACTCATACACAACGTGTATGATCAAAACATCATCCTTCCTGATACCATGTTACATGGTAATACATTTGCTGTCGGCAGATACCTTATACAGAGATATTGTTGTGAAAGTGAGTTATTTGGAATGAAGAAAGAGATGGTTTCAAAACTTCCAACATTCGAAGGTCCCAAACAATTGGTTATGAAAGTTAAAAGAAGTAAATCGGTGACAGTGAACAGAAATAAGTGTGGAACAGGTTCAACGAAGGATACAGATGAACACAAACGTATCAAGAGGGTCAAAAGGGATATGAAAACCGTGGAGGGTTTGCGTTCTAAACACAACGCATGTCAGGCTATTTTGAAGCCCGATTGCTCAAAAAAGATTACTGGAAAATCTGGCGGGATTAAGAAGGCTGTCACCTTTTTGATGAATACCACAGCACAAGCGGATACGATTGAAGACCACGATATATCAGGTTCTGTACCAATCATATCTGATTTCAAGGGATTCTCAGAAGATCACATCAAAAGAATTAAACATGCCACAGTTGAATTCGCAGGTGTAAAGTTTAAGACCAATGCAAATTTGTGTCATTGTATATTCCGCCCAGCAATTCTAGTTTTTGGAAGACGAAAGATAAAGACGATGATATATTTGAATGTGTCGAGAAGGCTTTAGCTCGATACAAGAGCGGTGAACTATTAATTCTCGGTGGGGATTTCAATGCACGCACAGGTGAATTGCCAGACCACGTGGTATCTGACAGTGATAAGCACACGC